>APFE030094341.1:69637-89718 GCA_000404065.3 Pinus taeda | reverse complement strand
TGAAGCCAAAATAGCTTTGATACCAAATGTAGGTTTTAACCCTGTACAGAAATTACCTGCATACGAATTCTAAAACAAAGAAAATAAACAATGCGAGAGCATAACACATAAAACACATATGCACAGAGGTTTCCCCTCGATCCCAAAGCCGGGACTACCAGCTTGATTTTTGATTATTTTCCTTTCAATGTTATAATACATATTTATACATGCCGAAGTATCCAATACCACGACCGAAAACCATCACGTCCAAAACCATGGACCGAAAACTATAGGTAGGTTCGCCCAACCTAATATAGGGTCCAAAAAAAATTTCCCGGGGCACTGCCCCAGACCCCATAGAGGGGGGCTACCTGCCCCCCCTCTAATTCCCCAGCTCACTACGTAGGTTAGTCTTGGAAATAATATAACACAACCCAACAATTTTACCCTTATATTCAATTTTTGGAAGTCCTCAATGTGCTCCATCATTGAACCCATTTGTTTGAGATTTATCAATTGGCTAAAAAATGTGTTTCTTTTTGTATCCTCATAATGCGTTATCATTTATGTCGTAAAAATTGCCCAAGTGACAATATTTTAACAAGAACAAAGCCATCGATACCATACAAACTGTTTTGGTTCCAAATATAGAGTTGCAATGCGTACCTTTGTGTGTTTTTCACATTATGGAGATCAAAATATTGCTCCATTTGTAGTACCCATGTTACAGGATCCTTGCCATCAAACTTCCTCATATCAATCTTTGGAACATTGTGGGTCTTCAATCTAGCGTTAGAGTCTATGAAATCATGATTAACATTTATTTTTTTCTCACCATGAGTTTCCTTTACTACCCTTTCGCCATTAGTAATAATTTCTTGTAGCAACATTGTCAAATGTATCTTCAAATATCCATGTTGCCTTTCAATTTTACTTCTATACCATCCATCGTAGCGTCCATGCCAATCATCTTAGCTTCCATGCCATCCATCTTAGATTCCATGCCATCCATCTTAACTTCCACACCATTCATCTTAGCTTCCATGCCTTTCCTTAAACCATCCATCTTAGCTTCTGTTACCTTTTGTGAGAGTGAAATTTGCTGCACTTGGTCCCGTAATTTTGATATATCATGTTGCATTTCTTCCTCTTCTTCATGAGTCATGCTAGAGTTTTTAGGTTGCTTACTAGGTGTTTTCTTTTTTTTTCTTGGGGGGATCAATTAATGATGATTATGTTTCACTATGCCCTTTGAATCACTTCAAACTAATTTTTCAACCCAAACTTATGAAAAATTATAAAAAGGCTACACAACTTTTTTCTCTTTGTAGGAGCTCGATATTAAATCTGTTGTATCACTGTAATTGCAGATCTCCAAGGTATGAAATTTCATCCTGCAATAGCCCGCTAAGTCCTATTTCCAATTCCACTAGTCATATCAAAATTGGATTCTCCAAGAAAGTGTTATGCCCAATATTCCAAGATGACTTGATTATATACTTTTTCAGTAGAGCGAACTTGTATGAAGTGCCACGTGTCACTATTTCAACCTTTGGATCTAAAAATGATATAAAGAAAACTATAGTCCGTCCTCTTTCTGTAACTTCTTACAAAATTTTAATCCAATACTCAAAGAAACAATTATGATGATTTTCCCAAGGTAACTTCTTTGGGATGTAATTTGGGAGCTTGCAAAAACCCTAACTTTCGTGGATCATATCTCCGAAACTATAGCGAGAAAAGGTCTGAAATTTGGACCTGAGATTGATTGAGATTTCAGCTTAATTGGTTGTAATTTCAGCTTCTAAAATATTGTATCAAAAAAGTAAAAATTCCACGATGACATGTTTGGAGTAGTGAAACCCTAGAATCCAAAGCCTCTGATACCAAATGTTAAGAAAACAACTCACAAAAATATAGAAAAGATAGATCAACGACTTCAAAATCAACCTATTTGAGGGGGAAATCTCCTTCACATTACATAAATGAACAATTCTTGGATGATACAAATGAAAAAACCTCCTTTCTATATATAGGAGTCTAAGGTGTCACAATATTATCAAAGTCGACATAACAATAATAATATAAGGGCACAACAATAACAACAGTGGGCTTTTATGGGGCACAATAATAACAAAATGAGGATAATAGGGGCACAACAATAACAATAAGGGCTACAATGACAGTAGTAATAGGGGAAACAATAGTATTATAGGGACATAACACAATCACCCTCAATATCCACGTCTTCCCAAACTCTAATAATGGAAGAAAGGAAACAACAACAATCCCCACCACCAGTCAGACCATGGGCCAATCCTGGACCTGTGCAAATGGCGGCACCTCTCCATGTCCCACATAAGCATCCTAAAAGATGGCTACTAAAATTTAATCTTGATGATGAATTACTTGTTGAAGTGCATCTCCACAATTATATGTTAGCCATTAATCTCAATGGAGTAGAAGAAGACTGTGTAGTAAGATTATTTCCCTACACCCTCCAAGGATCAACAAGTTCATGGTATTTTTCATTACGACCATAGTCTATTACTAATTGGGACATGTTTGAAGCATAATTATTTGGTAAATTTGGCGATGACCACACAATTGCATCCCTTATTAATGATCTTTCTAATTTAAAAGTTGAATCAGGTGAAAAGATCAAATATTTCAATTCCAAATTTAATAAATTGCTAAACAAAATCCTAGCCACATCAATCCCTAGTGTTGATGTCTAGATCGAGTGGTACATTTCTTCTCTTCCTTCCAATATAGTGATTTTTGTGGATAGAGCCAATAAAGCGACTTTAGTAGAAAACATGAAAGAAACCATGTTTGTAGAATAGAGAATAGTTGCATTGGAAAAGAAGACCACCTAGGAAGAGAGAAAGATGAAAAAGGTCACATTAAAGGATGAATCAAAGAAGAAAGCCCCTAAGGATCCCTTTGATCTTGAAGTCTTGAAAAATTTCTTTACAACCATGTCAAATGAGATGGTAGAAATTAAGAAATAGGTAGCTAAGTCCTCTTCTAAGAAACCTTTTAGATCCTTAAAAAGGAATCAAACATCTAATTCTGAACCTTTAAATACAATATCCAACATGGAGTTTGATTTAGATGAATATGATGAAGAAACTGCATTATTGGATGATGAAACTGAAGATGAATAATTGGTTGAAGTACACGGGATGTGGGTTTTTATACTACCTACTTCCGAAAATGAAGATGAGAAAGAATATTTACCTGTTAGCACTAGGATTAAAGGCCCAACTGATTCAACATAATCAACCCAAAAGAAAAATCTTTCAACCTCTAATACCAAGGATAAAGTGGTCAGTAAAACGTCTTCTTCTACATCTCCTCAACCAACCCCATCCTCATCTAATCCTCCATCTTCATCCAAAACCTTGGTAGTTGCTGATACCATGGAATATAACATAGTGGAGGAAATGAAGAAATCCAGAGAAAATGTCTCTCTTCATGAACTCAGTGAGCTCAAACATCAGCAGAAGCTATTACTAAAAGTATTGAATGCAGTTCTTGCTTCTCATCTTCCTGTTGTTGTGTTATCCAAAGCTTCTAAACGAATGGGTAAGCCTCCCAATGATTCATAAAATAAATTTGATTGCACCTATGCTATCTTAATTGGTGATATATCTAACTCACACACTCCCCATTTCCTCTTGACTTATAAAATATTCAATAAAAAACTACACAAATTCTTAATAGACTCAAGAGCCTCTTCAAACATAATTCCAAGACCAGTCTGTACGAAATTAAATGTCTCACCCCAAAGGTTTGTAGTCCGCATTGTCCAACTTGATATAAGAAAAGTAGAAGTCTTAAGGGAAATGAATTCATTCAGCATTAGACTTTTTTCTAATCCAAAAGTTTTTCAAGTAATTGACATACTCATTGCTGACATTCCCGAATTTTATGGTTTAATTCTTAGCAGGGACTGGTTTGAGAAACTTCATGGCTATTTTGCAACATATTGGTCTCACATGTGGCTCCCTTACAATGGAAAGCCAAATCAAATTATAATTGACCAAGACAAACATTTGAAACATATAGTAAATGATTTTGAAGATGAAAGTGAACCAATAGCGTTTAACAATAATATCATTGGAAACTACTCTTCTAAGTCATTTTTAGGAAATTTCAACACACATAAGTCACCTTTTCTGGATGACTCTGTTATTTCCCATATTGAGAACTTTTCTCAAACAGATTCTTCCAGATGTATAAATCTTGTAGATAAACCATTAGTTAAAACTTTATTTTGGACATTATATTTTGATGGATCTAAGTACAATGATGGTGTAGGAGCCGGTTGTATATTAATTAGTCCAGAAGTAGAAAAAACAATGCTATCACGTAGGTTGGAATTCAAATGCACAAATAATACAACTGAATATGAGGCATTGATCCACGGTTTGTATAAAGCAATAGGTCTTGATATCAAATATCTTCAAGTATTTGGAGATTCTGGAATTGTTATCAAACAAGTAAGAAACACCATTCATTGTCTCTCTGGACATTTAAAACATTACCAATCATTGGTTCAGGACCTTACTTCACATTTTTTAGCATTCAACATCTCTCATATCCCTAGACTTAAAAATGCAAATCCTGACCTTCTGGCTAATATAGCATCCAAGCTTATACCATCAGAGGATTACAATCCAGATGGGTTTTCCATAGAATTATTTTTTCGACCATCAATTCCCGATAATGTCACCAATTGGCAAGTGTTTAATGACGACGAAGATATCATAAGCTTTTTAACATCTGAAGGATCATATGATGATCAGATAATTGATGAAAACGAACATGATAATCAATTTAAATAGAAATCCAATGAGAATCCCATACCTGAATATGTGGTAAAACTTGAAGATATTTATGATCTAAAAGACATATTTCAGAAGGCTACTAATTCTAAACTCCAAAGTTCAACCTTAAGGTTTGAACTAGTAAACCTTGGAGCTGATATCAAACCACAAAACATCAATCTAGGACTTGGTCTCTCACCTGATGAGAGATTAGCCTTTATTAATTTGCTAAAAAAGCATAAAGGTATATTTTCTTGGAGCTACAACGATCTTAAAACAAATGATACCTCCATCATACAACACTCTATTCCCATGATATCAAATGAAAAACAAGCACAACTAAAATTAAGGAAAATTCACCCCAATCTAGAAAGCCAAATTTAGTCTGAGCTGAATAAATTCCTTAAAGCCAAGATTATCTTTCATGCTAGGCATTCAAAATGTGTTTCAAACTTAGTACCTGTTAGGAAAAAGAATGGTGACATTCATATTTGCATAGATGTTAGAAATATCAATAAAGCTTGTCAGAAAGACAATTTCCCATTACCAACCATGGAACAAACACTACAATCAGTAGCTGGTTCTGAACTAATGTCTTTTCTTGATGGTTTTTCAGGGTATAACCAAACCTTGGTCCACCCAGATGATAGGTTAAAGACTACATTCAGGACTAAATTGGGGACCTATGCCTACCAGAAAATGCCTTTTGGTCTAATAAACACAGGGGAAACCTTCGAAAGAGCTATGGATATAGATTTTAAGGATCTAATAAACAAAATTGTTGTCATTTAGTTGGATGACATAACTGTTTATTCCAAGAAGAGAAACAACCATTTACATGACTTGAAGCAACTATTTGAACGCTACAAGAAGTATGGAATTTCATTAAATCCAAAGAAATCTTATTTTTCTCTAATTGAAGGTAAGACTTTAGGGTTTATTATATCCAAAAAGGGCATCTGTATAGATCATGATAGAATAAAATAAATTTTTGAAATTCTTTTACCCCATAATAAAAAATATATGCAGTGCCTTCTAGGTCAGATCAATTTTTTTAAGATATTTGTCCGTGACTTTTCTCAAATTGTTTTACCATTACAAACCATGATTAAGAAAAAATCAATCTTTAAATGGGGTCATAACGAAAGGGAAACTTTTGATTTAATCAAACAAGCCATTACGAATGCTCCCTCTTTAACAACTCCAATTTTTTCTAGTCATTCCATATGGTACACTTTCTCTTCTCAAACATCTTATGCTATTGTTCTAACACAACTTAATGGTAAAAAAATTGAAACACCCACTTCTTTCTTTAGTTCTAATTTTAAAGGTGTTGAACTAACTTATTCAGAGGTGGAGAAGTAAGATTTTTCTATTTTTAAATTTGTAAAGCAATTAAAGCCTTTTCTCCTAAAAACACACACTAAAATAATAGTCCCATTATCAGTAGTGAGACAATTTCTTATGCAAAGGAAATTAGGGGAAAAGAGGAAAAATTGGGTAACAACCCTGCAAGAATATGATATTGACATTAAACTAGCTAAAATTGTTGAAGGACAAGGTTTTTGCAGATTGCTTACAGGAGCTTCCAACCTACCAACAGATTAGGAATCAAGTAGTATTGTTCACATATCTGAGGTAAACCTAAACAATTTAGAGTCCTAATATGTTGATCTCATTTTCTGTTTAAAAAATGGATATGCCCCCCCAAAATCAATCACAAAAGGAAAAGGGATTTAAGATTCAAATATAATAAATATGAGATTATTAATGATGTGTTAATCATAACAAATTATGATTATGTATTATTAAGATGCCTAGAAAATTCTGAAGCACAAAAGGTTTTGCAAGAACTCCACGATGGACGAGATGGTGGACATTTTGGAGTAGATACTACTGCACGTAAGATCCTGCATTCTAGGTACTACTGGCCAACTTTGTTCAAGGATACTCATGAGTATGTGAGGAAATGAAAAATATGCCAGACTGCTACTGGAAGACAATGAAAACCAACCTTACCTCTACAACTGGTCAACATTGAACAACCTTTTTAACAATGGGGACTGGACATCATAGGTGAGATTGTTCCTCATTCTTCAATGAAACATAACTATATCCTTACAACTATAGACTATTTTACTAAGTGGGTGGAAGCAATTCCACTAAAGATAGCTAATTCCGATGCTATCATTGAATTCATTGATCAGTTCATTATTACTAGGTTTGGCTTACCAACTTCACTTATGTTTGGTAATGTGTCTTACTTTTAAGGAAATAATATGACTAAATTTTCTCTTAAGAGGCATTTTAAACTTAAGTACTTTGCTAACTACTACTCCCAAGGAAATGGCCTAGCAGAATCAACAAATAAGAACCTCATAAGAATTATTAAAAGAACTGTTGAACAAAGGCAAAAGAATTGGCACAAATATTTGACATTTTCTCCATGGGCGGATCGAATAACCCAGAAGGCCTCAATAGGCACTTCTCCCTTCAGTATAGTATATGGGAAAGAGGTTATCATCCCTTCAAATCTAGATCTTCCTTCATTAGCCCTAGTGCATTTTATCGAAGAAATACCTTCTTCTTATTTACAGCTAATATAGTAGAAAATACTTAAATTAGAATAAGAAAGAGAAAAAGCCAAGCTTATGCATGCTTTCCATCAGCAACTAGTCAAATCTTCTTTTGATGCAAGTTTTGTTTCCACAAAATCTTTTCAAATTGAAGATCTCGTCCTTAAATGGAACAAGGCAAATGAGGAAAAGGGAAAGCATACTAAATTCCATAAAATGTGGCTTGGACCATTTTAAATTGTTGAACAAATAGACCCATCAACATTCATATTGTAAGATTTATCAAGAAAGAGAGATTATCTTCCTGTCAATGGGCTTATTTTGAAAAAAATATTTCTTAGAAGATGATATCTTCTACTATAACATTATCGCATTTACATTTTTAGTCCTATTAGAAAATAATGTTAAATAGCATTACTTTTGGCTTTACAATAAAATCTCTTAAAACATTTTATGATCTTTAAAGTTGTAAATTTTTATAAAGTTTGAGGGTTTTAAAGAACTTATAAAGTTTTAAATTCTTGAAAGCCCTCAAACTTTATAAAATCATTTTATTCTATTATCAGTCAAGAAATATTATCTTTAACAAAGTAAATACTATTTACAGCTAAGCATCTCCAACTCTAAAATTGTCATCCAAAACCCTTAAGGATTCAATGTTTCTCCCCATCCATTAACTCTACTTCTTTTAGAGTGTAATTCAAAAATATATTAACCTTAAAAGATACGGGGTCTCATCATGAACCTGGTTACCATGATCATATGGAAATAATAAACTGACACTACCAACACTGAGTATCAAACCAGGGTAATGGCTTATGATTATTTTAATCTTAAAGCAAGGGGTCTCATCACGAGCCAACATGTTCAGTTCAATTACAACTAGTAAATGACATTGTCACTTTCTCGTCACCAAACCAGGACAATGTCTTTTAGGTAATGAAAAAAATTGTCAAAAGAAAAGTAAATAAATAAAATGAAATACACGTATACTTTTGAAATTATCTATAAATACTGCACTCTTAAAAGGATGGGATTCTAAATCATCGATGATTAAAAGGTAACCCTATCGAGGCTATGAATGCTTGTTGGAAGCAATGGCTCTACCTATGACAAATGAGTATATTAAAATGCTAAGTTGTAAAAACTCCCTACTTTATATTTACAACCAATTAAAGACTGATATAGACAAAAAGCATTTTCATCTATAAGAGGATTTAAAAGGAATTATGATTAAATGAGTTTTTTATATATTCAGAGTAATGTTACTTATCTAAATATTTCGAAAATAGTCTTCGTTTCCTGAATTTTTTTTTCTTATTAAAGTTTTATAAATTTCATTGTTTTAAATCAGAGATAATTGGTTCTTCTAGTTAATCGCCAAATATTGTGCTATGCAACAACCCCCCCTTTTATTTATATATAAATATCTTAGGAAATTATTATATAAATAAATGGGGACCTTTTAAAGTTTAAAAACATAGGAAGATAAAATAGTTTAGAGTTTTAAAAGGACAAATTTAAATGTTTTTAAATAATAATAATAAAATACATTAGGTCTAAACAACTCGAATCAACTTGCCTTAAAGAAATCTCGACTATTGCATTTCGCAAGTCTTAAAATGAACAATTCCTCGTTTTATCTTTTCGAAACTTGCGATGTGATAAAGAATAGCTCCCAAGAACAAACATGCTTAAAGCTTAAAAGGTTTAGGTATTGTTAAAAAAGATACTCTATATCATAACTCACCCACATCGCAAATTTATAACGAACACGATATATAAAAACCCCGAGGACCATTCCAACTGCAATATGTGATAAACCATCCAGACCCGATATAACAATTAACGCAATCTATAAACATGTCACATCCAGGTGAATCAAAAATTAGCAAAAGGATCACTTCTCCCTTCACTTTCAATCTTCTGATTGAAATAAAGCTACTTGCTAAAAGGCGTGAATTTAATAAAATCATATGTTGAATAACTCAAAGGAAAATACATGGTTATTAATAATCAATCGGGCCTGTTCTAATGCCATGTCATTCCTCACGATTTTGCAATCGCAAAAATCCTTTGGCTATATCCATTCCCCTCTACTCCAAAATCTCCAATTGTGATATTGCAATCATCGATTCATGTGCTTCCCATACCCAAAGAACCGATATAATTATATCACTATCGCATATCAACATAACACATGGAAACAGGCTCTAAATACTATTTGAAAGGCTTTTTGCGATATGATCTATTAATGAGATAATAAATTACCACGCTAAGCCATGATTTGAGTTATTAAATAATTCTAACGTATTTGTGGTTTAAAGGCCCAAGGTGATTTGATGGATCGTATATAGATTTGTTTGAATTTAAACTATGCTTGTCATCATTTCAAGCCTTGTATGTTCAAACGCTTATGAATTTCAGAACTATTTCTCTTCATTCCTCTATGTTTCCAATTTGTAGGTTAAACCCAAGAATAAGTTGTGTAACAGGATGACCAAGACAAAGGAAGGAAAGAGAGCCATGGAGACTTCACAATCCACACCTTCTACTTTTGATGTAACAAAGATTCCCCCTCTTTTCTTAGACACTACATGCATAATAGATAGTGGAACATCTTCATGTGATTCCATGTACCAATTGCTCGAAAGAGAAGGAAATAAGGTTATTAAAAGAGTGGCAACAACACATGATACTTCATCCTCTGAAGCCTCTAACTATGAAGTTTCCAGCTCTTTTCTTCACATGATCGCTGCTTGACCCAAGATCCTTCCTTATACCGATACAGTAAAACCGATAACTGAGAATATCAACATTGCCAATAGGAAATTCTTTACTTCAAGAAAAACAGTGATCGGGTGCTTTACGTTTGAATATTTAAAGAAAATGAACCATATACCTGATGCACAGAAGGTGTATGACAAAGCTTTCCTTGAACATTTTGCAATTGAGAATGAGGTAGCATCAGACCTAATTAAATGATGGAGATCCTACTTGAACAAACATAATTATGAGAAATCGGGTATGTACTCTATATCTTCTCTCGTTGCTCCCTATTCTTATATCACAACTATGATGTGTAGACTATTTGGGCACCTTAATACAACTAAGTTCTCAGTTGAATGGGTTCCTCTTATTGAGAAAACAATTGATTCTTATATAATGGATTGGGGCACTATCCTTTCAAATAACATTGCCTTCCAAATTCGAGAATTTAGGCAAAACCGGTATGTTACTACCAGAGTAGTTCCACCATTTTTTTATGAGTGAATATATCATTGATGCAGTCTATTTCACTACAAGTTTCCCAAACATGGGATGGAAATTGACCATTAAATATCCCATTCCCATCCATATATATCATAAAATATTGTGGGAATATAATTTCCACATCTATTTCTATAAAATTTTCCACGGAGTTATGTTGTCAATTCACCAAGCCAGTTTTGACAAAAGAGCCCCAAGATTGTCTGATGAGGCCAAAACTTATTTCATACCAAAATGGATTTTAGAGTCTACGAAATTCTAGCACCTCCTCATGTTCTCCCATTATATGTCCCTAATAAACTATTGGCTAGGGAGATTGATTATCAAAATGTAGGGGATGGACTGAAAACCCCCCTAAATGAATCCAAGAAATATTTTTAGCCTTCATTCCCTATCCAATGTAGCATATATGCTCTACATGCTTTCAAGCATGCTGGGATTGAAATTGATAATATTACATGTTTGAGTCTTGCTATGATTCCTGGCAGATAGTTTGATCCTGATAAAGTTGCACAAACATTTACTACCCAAGTGAAATAGGCAATTCAATCATGAAAATTATGACTATGATGACCTATTTGAATCTACCAAAGTATTTTCACAAGTACAACATCTGGCCACATTGAAACTGAATCCAGAAAGGGTAGCACAATTCCAAGAATACAAAGAAAGAAGATTGCAAAATGTACCTTTGGATCTATTGAGGATCGCTCAACTGATCATCCAAGAAGAGCAGGATTCAGAATAGGGCTCAGAGCAAGACCCAGAAAAAGGTTCAGAGCATAATTCAGATTAGAAGTCAAAACAGGGTTTAGAGATAAATTCAAAGCAAAATTCAAAGAAGAGTTTAGAAAAGAATCCTAAATAGAATTTAGAATAGGGTTCCAAGGATATTGAAGCGGAAGATAAATCCACAGAAGTGCATATTGATGAAACATCCTTCAAGAATCAGCTGGATGAATCTTGGAAACAATTTGATCAGTAGCTTAAAGGATAGCAAGGGGCAAAAAACATTGGAATGGAAAAAACATTCAACACACCCCAGAACACTGGACAAAGATTGTTTAGTAATGGGGCTTTTGATAAAGTTGTTACTACAAAGGAAATTCATATAATCCTGGCGTTCCTTTTATCTGAAATTGTCCTTAAAGTGGATGCAATCCCTCCTCTTGATGTCTTTTATAGTCCCAAACATCGGGATTTGGTGAAAAGACAAAGGAAAAGGAGAAGAACAAAACCACAATCAACAGCCATTCTTGGTGATCTACCTATGGATATAGTATGGAATGATAAACCAACTGATCCTTCAGAGAATTTGAAATTTTTTTCACAATTTATGGATTCTTATGCATCTGTTATGATTGACAAAGCATCAAAGGTTCGACAATTGGTTAGAGAAAAAGAAGAAAGAATTCAATAGTTAGAGGAGTAGTTGGTAGAAGAAAGACAAAGTATTGACCATCAAATGAAGAAACAAATGTCTCAACTCCAACAGGTCTTTGATCAAGTAAAGCTCCAATATCAGGCAGAGACCAATACTAAGGATGTCCAAATAAAAAAACTCCATTTTTCACTTGATCAATTAGAGGACAATCCTGAAGTGGAGGACTTTATAAAGGAAGCATTGGAGCCAAACACTCTATTATCAACGAAACAAGAAATGTTCTGTAAAAAAATTGTCTATCATCAATCCATTGTGTGTTAAAAATGATTCAATGATGAATCAATCATCCGATATGAGGGTGAATTTCAATTACATTGATGATAAAATCTCGGGATTTATAACATGGTAGGATACTCCAGAAAGAAGAGCAGTAGAACTTCCTAGAATGGAGGAATCTCACAAGGAAATCCTCTTTACTGATTGGGACATTCAATTGAAACAGGCAGAAAGAGAAGTCTCGAAGGAAACCGATGCTTCAAATAACATCATTGGACTGTCAATGATAACATGCACATTTCTAATGAAACCAACTCATAAAATAGAAGAAAAGGTAGACCAATGACTTCAAAATCAGCCTCTTCGAGGGGGCAACCTCCTTTACATTACACAAATGAATAATTATTGGATGATACAAGTGACAAAACCTCCTTTCTGTATAGAGGAGTCTAAGGGGTCACAATATAATCAAATCTGACATAACAATAATAATATTAAGGGCACAACAATAACAATAGTGGGCTTCTATGGGCCATAATAATAACAATATGGGGACAATAGGGGCACAAAAATAAAAATAAGGGCGATAATGACAATAGTAATGGGGGAATCACTAGTATTATAGGGACCTAACATGCCCCTCTCCTTAAAAAAGGTTTTGTCCTCAACGCTTGATTAGTTCTGGATGATTCTGTATAAAATTCTCACCCTCCCATGTGGAATCTTTAGTGGGTAAGTTCTTCCACTTGATGAGATACTCTGAAATTTTTTGATTTCGAAGTGGTCGAGTTCTTGCTTTTGTGACTGATATAGGTTCCAATATGATTTTTCTTTCCTCGTCAAGTTCTGGAAATTTTGTTTGAACTGAGATTTTGTCACCTATAACCTTCTTTAAGCATGAAACATGGAAAACTATTTGCACTTAGGAAATTGCAGGAAGCTCCAATTTGTATGCCATAGAACCAATCTTTTGTAACACCTTGTACGGACCATAATACTTTGGTGATAATTTATTATACTTCTTAGATTGCTTGAGGGAAATTTGTTTATATGGTTGTAGCTGTAGGAATACCCAGTCACCTACATCAAAACTTCTTTTGCTGCGATGTTGATCTGCCTATTGTTTCATTCTATTTTGTGCCAAAGTGAGGTTATCCTTTAAGAGTTGTAGAAATTATTGTTGATGCTCAATGTGATCTTCCACTACTTGAACCTTAGAATTTTCTCTTAAATATTATGTGATGGACGGTTGATGATATCCATAAAGTGCCATAAATGGGGTCATTTTGTTGCAATATGGAAGGAAGTGTTATACCACCATTCAGCCAGAGGCAACCATTTGATCCATTATGTATGTTTATCAGATACAAAGCAATGAAAATATCCTTCCAAACATTTGTTTACTATATCAGTTTGCCCATTAGTTTGAGGATTATAAGATGAGATATGAGCTAATTGAGTACCAAGACAAGAAAATAATTTTGTCCAAAAATTTCCAATGAAAATGGGATCTCTGTCACTTACAATAATCTTTGGGTTTCTGTGTAGCTTATGAATTGTTTCCATAAATGCAGTTGAAACTGTATTGACTTTAAATGGATGCAATAATGCAAAAAAGTGTGCATACTTGGTAAGTCTATCAACTACCACCATGATGACACTCTTTCCTTTGGACTTGGGTAAGCTTGTGATAAAATCCATTGAAACCTCCTCCCAACGTTGGCTTGGAATGGATAAAGGTTGTAATAGACCTAGGGTCTTAATTGTTTCAACTTTATTTTGTTGGAAAACCAAGAATTCCACCACAAATTTTTGAATATCCAATTTAAGGTCATCCCAAAATAATACCTTGTTAACCCTGTGGTAATTTTTTGAAAATCCTAAGGGAGAGGTGTGCAATTCCATAAGAATCTTTTGTTTGAGTTTGAAATTCTTACATAGGTATAAGTGATCTTTGTACCATAACGAATCCTTTTTCTGGATAAATGTATCAGATGTATTGGGATCTTATTGTAACTTTTGAATGAGTTCCCACACTTCTTCATCATTATTCCATCCATCCCTTGCTTTGTTTATCCAATCTGGTTGGATAATAGAAATTGCGTAAACCAATGCTTCCACATCCTCATCCTTTCTAGAGAGTGCATTTGCCACAACATTTTGCTTCCCTTTTTTGTAGATGATTTCAAAGTCATAACCCAACATCTTTGTGACCTATTTTTTTCTCTCTTCTAAATATAATCTTTGTTCTAAAAATTATTTAATACTATCATGATCTATTTTCACCTTGAAGCATCTTCCCATTAGGTAAGGTCGCCATTTCCTAAGTGCATGTATTATTTCCAACATTTCCTTCTCATAAATATATGTGTAAATTATTTCCTTTGATTAGACGACTTTCGTAAGCAATGGGTCTTTCTTCTTGCATTAAAACAACACCAATTCCATTTCTTGAGGCATCACATTACACAATAAAGGTTTTTGTGAAGTCTGGCATAACTAAGACAATTGCTTGGCACATTACCCTTTTAATATGTTCAAAGGCCTTTGTTGCTTCTAGAGTTCACGAAAATGCATCTTTATTCAATAATGTTGTTAGAGTTTTTGCTATTTTCCCATAATTCTTACCAAACTTGTGATAATACCCTATCAACCCGACAAATCCTCGTAGATGCTTTATGGATGTGGGGATTTTCCATTCATTTAATGGCGTTAATTTTTGTAGGGTCTACCTTCACACCTTCATGAGATATAATATGACCCAGATATTCCACCTCTTGTACTCCAAAGAAACATCTGGAGCTTTTTGCATATAATTGTTTCTCATCCAATAGTTTAAGCACCTTGTCAACATCTTGAACATGATCCTTCCGAGAATTTTTGTAGATTAGTATATCATCAAAAAATACTAACACAATTTTCTAAGGAAGGGTTTGAAAATGGAATTCATCAAACCTTGAAATGTAGAAGGTGCATTAGTAAGGCCAAAAGGCATGAAAAAAATTTATAATGACCCTCATGAATTCTAAATGTTGTTTTTCTAATGTCTTTCGTCTTCATTCTAATTTGATGATATCCTGAACAAATATCCAACTTGGTGAAGTAAATTGATCCATGCAATTCATCCAATAATTCATTAATGACAAGAATGGGAAATTTGTCTTTAATAGTGATCTTGTTGAGCTCACTATAATTCGGACACATGCAACATGACCCATCCTTCTTGTGCACCAATACTACTGGAGCAGAGAAATAACTTTGTCTAGGTTGAATAATTTTTACAACCATACATTCAATTTCACTCGTTTGGGAATAGGGATATTTGTAAGGCCTGATGTTTAGAGGAACACTTCCTCAAATCAAATGAATAGCATGATCACGATCACGAATAGGTGGGAGTCCTTTGGGAGTCTGAAATACCTTGGAATGATTGTCTAAGACTTTTTGGAGATTTGGATAAATAGATGATTTCAATGTGGGAACCTCTAGTGAACATAATTGTGCAATTATGCCTCGTTGTTCTTTTTTTAGAAGCTTTGTCATTCTATTAGAGCTAATTATCTTCCCTGGTTTCCTTGTGATGCCCCTTAATTCAACTTCCTTTCCTTCCGAAGAAAATTTCACAAAAAGTTCTTGAAAATTAAAATCTATTGTACCCAAGGATTGTAGCCATTGGAATCCTAGTACATCATCAACACCACCCATTGGAATGGAAATCATTGGTCTATTCAATACATATTCTCCCATGGATAGATCGATATTATGGCACTTTCTAGAGCAAATTTTGGTTCCTCCACTTGCAATCATCACTTGATACTCTAGTGTTGGATATAGGAAGAAATTCAATTCCTTGGCTATCTTACAATGAATAAAATTATGGATACTACTCAAATCAATCAACACTATTACCTTCTTCTTCTTGATATGTCCTTCTATCTTGATAGTTTGAGGAGTGGTAATTCTAGCCAATGCATTACAAGATATGGTAAGATTTTCTTCTTTATCTAGGGTTAGTTCCTGGTGTATATCCTCTTCTTTTGATGTTTCTTGTTCATTTTCTTCCTCCTCTTCACAATCTATGTAAAATTATTTCTTCTCAGCACACTTATGACCTTTAGTGTATTTTCTATCACAACTGTAACAAAGCCCTTTTTCTATTTTTTCTTCCAATTGTTGTGGTGTCAACCTTGTAGGTTGTGGAAGGCTAGGGGCAACAACACTTCCATCTTTATAGTTGTGAGTGGTAGGCTTCCTTGTTGTCATAATTTTGCTTTCCATTTTCCTTGCCAACCTGAATGCCTTCTCTAATGAATCAGGTTCCCAAAGGCGAACCTCATGTTGGATTCTATCCTTTAAAGTACCTATGAACACATCAATCCTATGCTCCTCAAGAATATCTTTTACCCTTATATTCAGTTTTTGGAAGTCCTTAATGTGCTCCATCATTGAACCCTTTTGTTTGAGATTTATCAATTGGCTAAAAAATGTTTCTTTTTGTATCCTCATAATGTGCTATCATTTATTCTATAAAAATTGCCCAAGTGACAATTTTTTTACGAGAGCAAAGCCATCTATACCATACAAACTGATTTGGTTCCAAATATAAAGGTGCAATGTGTACCTTTTGTCTGTTTTTCATAGTATAGAGATCGAAATATTGTTCCATCTATAGTATCCATGTTACAGGCTCCTTGCCATCAAACTTCCTCATATTGATCTTTGGAACATGGTGTGTCTTCAATCCACCATTAGATTCTATGAAATCATGATTTATATTTCTTTTTTTCTCCTCATGAGTTTCCTTTAGTACCCT
This sequence comes from Pinus taeda, assembly GCA_000404065.3. Classification (NCBI taxonomy): domain Eukaryota; kingdom Viridiplantae; phylum Streptophyta; class Pinopsida; order Pinales; family Pinaceae; genus Pinus; species Pinus taeda. Next base: position 72,582 of record APFE030094341.1, on the reverse strand, counting down.
TTCACCATTAGTGCGCATTTCTTGTAGCAAATATGTCAAATTTGTCTTCGTCTCTTCCATGTTGCCTTTAAGTTTTTCTTCTATACCATCCATATTAGATTCCACGCCTTTCTTTAAACCATACATCTTAGCTTCCATGCCATCCATCTTAGCTTCCATGATTTTCTTTAAACTATCCATCTTAGCTTCTGTTACTTTTTGTGAGAGTGAATTTTGTTGCACTTGGTCTCGTAATTTTGATATATCATGTTGCATTTCTTCTTCTTCTTCATGAGTCAAGCTAGAGCTTTAAGTTTTCTTAATAGGCGTTTTAATTTTATTTCTTCGGGGCATAAATTAATGATAATAATGCAAAACTATGCCCTTTGAATTCCTTGAAACTAATTTTTCAAACCAATCTTATGCAAAATTAAAAAACAAAACTACACACGTTTTTCACTTTGTAGGATATCGAGAGTGAATCTATTGTATCTATGTAATTTAGGATCTCCAACTTCTTCAATTGCATCCTGCAGGAGCCCTCTAAGCCCTCTTTCCAACCCTGCAAGTCTGATCAAGATTGGATTCTCCAAGGAAGAGTTATGCCAAATCTCCTATGTTGACCTGATTGTAGACTGGTTTAGTAGAGCAAACTTGTATGAAGTGACACGTGTCACTATTTTGACCTTAGTACCTGAAAATGATACAAAAAAAACTACAAGTTGTCCTCTTTTTGTAACTTCAAGGAAATTTCAATTTCATACTTAGAGAGAAATTTATGATGATTTTCCCCAGGTCATCTATTTGAGATATAATTCGAGAGCCTGCAAAAATCCTAACTTCCTTGGATCCTATGTTTGAAAATATAGTGATAAAAGATCTGAAATTCAGATCTGAGGTTCATCAAGATTTCATCTCAAATGTGTTTTAATTTCAGCTTCTGAAACATCGTAGAAAAAGCATTATAGCAAAAATTCCACGATGACCGGTTTGGACCAGCGAAACCCTAGAATCCAAAGCTCTAATATCAAATGTTATGAAACCATCTCATAAAATAGAAGAAAAGATAAATCATCGACTTCAAAATCAGCCTATTTGAGGGGGAAACCTCCTTTACATTACACAAATGAATAATTCTTGGATGATACAAATGACAAAACCTCCTTTCTATATATAGGAGTCTAAGGGGTCACAATATAATCAAAGCTGACATAACAATAATAATATAAGGGCACAACAATAACAATAGTGGGGTTCTAAGGGGCACAATAATAACAATATGGGGACAATGGGGGAACAACAATAACAATAAGGGCTACAATAACAATAGTAATGGAAGAATCACTAGTATTATAGGGACCTAACAACCTGATTCAAGAATGTTCGCCTAGTAGTCTTCCTGATATCAAAGTCTTGGAAAGGCAATGGAAAGAAACCTAAAAATAAAAGGAAGAAGTAATTAAAAAGTTGACCAAACCTGTCTGGGAAGTGTATTGGAAATATCTTGTGAAGCCACACAATCAGTGGCTAATGCTCCGCTGTGTTGCTGACTCATCCACCCATATACTTCCTACACTTTGAGATGCAGTGTACATGGGACAACTATGCATGAGGACAGGTTAGCCTCTTGAAGTTAAGCCAATGATGGATATTTATGAGCTCGAGCAATGAATGGAACAATAGACACAATTGCATTCATGGGCTCGTCATTTCAACAACTTCAATTTCTGTATTTTTGTCACTTATTTTAAGGAGAGTTGTTTTAACCTCCTCAGAACTTTCATGTATTGTCTATTTTTATACTTTATTTTTGTTATATAAATCCTTTCATGTCTACAAAGAAAGGGTCCCCAAATTTTATAAACAAAAAATTTGGAAGCTTGCACTACAATAACTTTGAAGTTTGTCTTAGTAGAACAACTAGATCAGGGTCCTGAAGTTTTGTAGAGAAGGATTTGTAAGCTTGCACTTTTGTACTTTTGAAACCATCTTAATGAGAAATACTGCACTGGAACTATTTCTTTCATGAGCAGTGTAATATAAATCATGTTGGCATTATGGCACAGGTTTGGAGCTATGGCACAGGTGTTGTCCTTGATGGCAACTCTCTTTGGTAACAGATCTCAGTTCAGGCACTCAGAAAGAAGAAAAAGACATATACACAGGTTCATCTAGACGAAGGCGCGTATGCATGCAGGATATTCATTACAAAAGCGCGTATATGTTGGGGATCATACTTTTGGTCCATTGTAGTTAGTTCTTGGGATTTGAACCTATGTTTTGGACCATGGCGTCTCGTCAGATGTGTTGATCCCTAGTTTTGGGTTCATGGTATTGAAATGTTATGGTTTTGGACCATGATATTGAGGAAGGCCCAAGACTATAAAAGAGGAAGGAGATCTTGTGGCAAATGATCATCCGGATTATTATTGAATATCTGAAAGAAGTGAATTATCCTTTATAGATCTGTACGCAAGTTCAGTGAAGTGAAGGCGCGTATACACGCAGGTTCAGTGAAGTCATAACGCGTATACGCAGGTTTTTTCATACGCAGATGCGTATGCACACATGTTTTAGGCCGATAAAGTAGCGTATATGTTTTAAACTGTGATCTTGCTGCTTCTGTTCATTGTTGCTGTGCTCTGCGTTCAGTTTTGGTGTGTGGTTTCTGGTACTGTGTTTTGGGTACAGCTGTCAAAGAGATATCTACTTGATTCAGATCTAACTGGTGAAAGGTGATTGGTTGGTGGAGAAATTCTTAATGGTTGATTGATGCTCATGGATCCAGTCTGAAAATTTATGAAACGTGGTCCCTGGAAGAAAGAGAAGGTTGTATCCTTCCGTAGGCCAGCACCTACGTACTAGTATCTTGACTAGTACAAGAGCTAAAGGGGGTTGTAGCTCCCTTCCAGGAGAAGCTGGAAAACGAGAGAGAGTTGTAGCTCTCTGCAGGTTACAGCCTACGT
>APFE030094341.1:46552-67710 GCA_000404065.3 Pinus taeda | reverse complement strand
AGATGGGTGTAGTGTTCGTGATCTTGATACAAGAGAAACAGTTATCAAAGGCAAAAGAACTCCAAATAATCTATACATATTTGAAGAAGGAAAACAACAATGTTATTTGAGCAAGAATGACGAACACTGGTTATGGCACCAGAGGTTGGGGCATCTAAGCTTTTCACAAATAAGGAAAGCATGCAAGTATCAGGCAGTTCGTGGTCTTCCAGACATCAAAATTCCAGACAAAACCATATGCAAATCATGTCATTTTTGGGAGCAAACCAGAACTAACTTCCCTGAGAAGTAAGGATTAGCCAGCAGGCCTCTTGAGCTAGTTCATACAGATGTATGTGGTCCATTCAGGAAAAGGTCACCTCGAGGAGAAGAATACCTTATATTATTCATCGATGACTTCTCCAAGATGGTTTGGTTAGGACTTATGAAGCACAAGGACGAAGCATAAGAAAAATTCCAATCCTTCAAAGCCTTGGTTGAAATGAATCAGATTACAAAAATTAAGTGCCTCAGGTCCGACAGAGGTCGGGAGTTTACCTCAAATGAATTTTTCGATTTTTGTGAAGAGCATGGAATAAGAAGGGAATTCTCTACAGCTAAGACTCCTCAGCAAAATGGAGTAGCGGAAAGGATGAAAAGAACAATCCAACAAATGGCTCGTGCTATGCTTGATGAGTCTGGAACTCCCCCAACCTTCTGGGGTGAAGCTACTTATGTTGCGGTTGTTATTCTCAACAAAACAAATGTCCGAGTAAACAGCACTCAAACTCCGCATGAGCTCTGGTATGGTAAGACTCCTTCGGTAAAACACTTCAAAATTTTTGGGAGCAAATGCTATATCAAGAACACTAATGAACATCTTGGAAAACTTGAACCTAGAGCAGATGAAGGCATTCTCCTTGGATATTCTCCCTACAGCAAAGAATATGTGTTATAACAAAAGACTCGGAAGAATTGTTGACCGCATTGATGTAGTGGTTGATGAAAAAGGATACATCCCTATACAAGTAAATCATGAAGATATCGAAGAGGATGAAGACTACCCTAAAAATCAGACTGATGGTGAAGAAGAAACCTATGAAGAAGAACCCATGAGGAGCCAGAAGAATAGATAAGGGTAGAAGAGAAGACTCCATCTAGGTATGTTCAAAAGAATCATCCTGAATCTCAGATTTTGGGGCAGAAGGAAGCAGGTGTACAAACTAGAAGAACAATTGCAGAAGCCTCAAGCTACTTAGTATTTCTCTCCTCCACTGAGCCGCAAAATGTAAAAGAGGCATGCAAAGATGAATGCTGGGTCAAGGAAATGGATGAAGAACTTGAGCAGATTGAAAAAAACAACACTTGGGAGTTGGTTCCTAGACCAAAAGATAAGAATGTCATAAGGAAAAAATGGATCTTAAAGAATAAGTTGAATGAGAATGGGGAAGTTATTGGAAACAAAGCTAGACTTGTTTGTAAAGGGTATGCTCAACAAGAAGGGATAGACTTTGAAGAAACGTTTGCTCCTATTGCTAGACTTGAGGCCATCTGAATGTTCCTTGCTCTCTCGAGTTTTCAAAAGATCAATTTTTTTCAAATGGACGTGAAATCAGCCTTTATGAATGGGGAACCAGATGGTTTCATCCTTGGGAATGATCCAAATCTTGTATGCAGACTAAAAAAGGCTCTCTATGGTCTTAAACGGGCTCCAAGGGCTTGGTACTATCGTTTGGACAAGTATCTTCATCAACAAGGTTTTTCAAAAGGATCAGCAGATAGCAATCTTTATATCAAAATATAAAATAAAAAATTGCTAATACATGTTGTGTATGTAGATGACATTATCTTTGGCAGCAATGAAGAAGCTATGAGTCAAAGCTTTACCTTGGTGATGCAGAAAGAATTCGAAATTTCTTTGCTTGGAGAACTGACATACTTTCTTGGATTGCAAATCCAACAGAATGAAGGCGGTATCTTCTTGTCTCAAACCAAGTACCTCAAGCAGATTATGAAGAAGTATGGCATGGAAGATGAAAAACCAGTATGTACCCCCATGGTTACAGGATGCAGTCTTAGTGAAAATGATGAATCAGCAGTAGTACATCAGCCAACCTATAGATCTATGATTGGAAGTCTACTTTATTTGACAGGTACCCGACCAGACATCATGCATGCAGTAGGAATAGTTGGAAGATTTCTGGCTAATCCAAAGGAAACTCATCTTCAAGCAGTGAAGAGAATATTTAAGTACCTTCAAGGAACTCAAAACTATGGCTTATGGTATCCTAGAGATACAAATCTCACACTTCATCCTTATACAGATGCAGATTGGGCCGGAAGCATGGATGACAAGAAGAGCACAAGTGGTGGTGCATTCTTTATGGGTTCCAGATTAGTATCCTAGTTCAGCAAGAAACAGAGTTCGATTGCCTTATCTATAGCTGAAGCAGAATATGTGGCAGCTGCATCTTGCTGCATTCAACTCCTTTAGATGATGCAGACCTTGCAGGATTTTCAAATCACTTGTACACCACCTATCTCCATCTTATGTGATAATACAAATGCAATCATCATTTCAAAAAATCCAGTCATGCATTCAAAGACCAAGCACATACCGATCAAGTATCACTTTCTCCGTGAACAAGTGTTGGAACAAAAGGTCAAATTGGAATATGTTCCTTCTAAGGAACAAGTTGCTAATATTCTCACCAAACCATTGCCCAGGGAAACTTTTGAATATCTCAAACAGAAGCTGGGAGTAGTTGATATATCATCTTGCTGTTAAATCTTATCAGTTTCAGAGAAAAATGGGTGTACGCGTGTTGCATGAGGAGTATCCGCGTACATACGCCGGTTGGTAGGGATAAAGTCGCGTATATGGAGGATTGATGGATATAAGAAGTAATAGGGTCTGTTTGGAAATTGTCTGATGTGGGTCTGACAGAGACCATCTGGCACAGGTTCAGGGGGAGCAGATAATCTTCTACTAATGTATTGTTGGCATTATCTTAGAAGCTTTTGGGTCTAAGCTGTTGTTGATTTCAGATAGAACAGAGGCAGAGGGAGAACAGAAGTAAATCTTGGTTGCTGATCTAATGGTGATTGACAGTTGCTGCTATCTGTCATTGATGACTTTCATAAGTCTTGTTTTAAATATTTCGTCTCTATATATTTTTCTTATATAGTGTCAAGGTCATGTAACGGCCTATATTGGTTTCCCCACTATGCCTGGGATGAATATGTAATGTATTTGGTCATCATATGTAATATTCTGATGTATTCCCACTTGGTTGGGTGGATGATCCCCACTTGGTTGGGTGATGGATGTATGTATTGAGTCTTTTGGTGATAGGAAGGTATTTTATGATGCATAAGTCTTGGTTCTTCTTGAAGAACATCTTTTTGCAGATCTTGCCTACAGTCAGGGGGAGCATGGTCAGCACAGCAGGACAGAAATTTCAGCATGTCAGGGGGAGCACAACCCTTTGCCCTTGATGACAAAGGGGTAGAATGATCTTGAGGATCTAGGTGTTGCCATCAAGTCCAAAGGGGGAGATTGTTGGCATTATGGAACAGGTTTGGAGCTATGACACAGGTGTTGTCCTTGATGGCAACTATCTTTGGTAACAGATCTCAGTTCAGGCACTCAGAAAGAAGAAAAAGACATCTACACAGGTTCATCTAGACGAAGACGCGTATACACGTGGGTTATACATTACAAAAGCGCGTATATGTTGGGGATCATACTCTTGGTCCATGGTAGTTAGTCCTTGGGATTTGAACCTACGTTTTGGACCTTGGCGACTCGTCATATGTGTTGATCCCTAGTTTTGGGTTCATGGTATTGAAATGTTATGGTTTTGGACCATGGTATTATGGAAGGCCTAAGGCTATAATAGAGGAAGGAGATCTTATGACAAATGATAATCTGAATTATCATGGTATATCTGAAAAGGGCTAGAGCTGGTATATTGGTAATTGGGTTATGATGCAGATATGGATCTGAATGAATGAGGAACCTTAGCGCAAAAGGGATAAGTTCTATTCATGGGTCATAATATTTAAGCTTGAATGATACTATCTTTGTATGATTTTGATCTGCTAGATGTGGCGCTTGCTTGATCTATAAGTCTAATAATCTGGGTTAATTAGTGATTGAATATCTGAAAGAGTGAATTATCCTTTATAGATCTGTACGCGGGTTTAGTGAAGTGAAGGTGTGTATACACGCATGTTCAGTAAAGTCAAGACGCGTATACGCAGGTTGTTCCATACGCAGAAGTGTATGCACGCCAGTTTCAGGCTGTTGAAATAGTGTATTTACTCTAATCTGTGATCTAGCTACCTCTGTCTATTGCTGTTGTGTTCTGGGTTCTGTTTTCTGGTGTGTGGTTTTTGGTACTGTGTTTTGGGTACAACTGTCAGAGAAGTATCTACTTGATTCAGATCTAATTGGTGAAAAGGAGATTGGTTGATGGAGAAATTCTTGATGATTGATTGATGTTCATGGATCCAGTCTGAAAATTTATGAAACGTGGCCCGTGGAAGAAAGAGAAGGTTGTAGCTTTCTGTAGGCCAACATCTACGTATTAGTATCTTGGCTAGTGCAAGAGCTAAGGGGGTTGTAGCTCCCTTCCAGGAGAGTCTGGAAAACGAGAGAGGGTTGTAGCTCTCTGCAGGTTGCAGCCTGCGTACTGGTAAAGGTCTGCACTAGTACATTGTAAAATAAGTTTCTAATTAAAGAAATATATAGACGAATTGCAGCAGGTGGTTTTCACCCACATTGGGTTTCCACCTTATATCTTGTGTTCTTGTGTGTGATTTCCTTTCTGCTCTGTTTTACTGTCTATGGTTACTGGTTATTTGATTCTGCATCACAGATTAACAATCATCATCAGAAAGATAAAGTAAATTAAAAGTTTGCTTTGTATACGCGGGTTTCCTTCTGTATAATTGCGTATATACACAGGTTTAACTAACTGAAGTAGCGTATACAATTTGTTTTTGAAAAAGGAATATTTGACTTAATAATACTGATTCACCCCCCCCCTCAATATTATTTCCAACAACACATGACCGGATATCACAAACAACTCAAAACTCTGTCCAAAGGGAAATATTCATACTCTGTGGAGCTTAATGACAACAAAAGCTATTTGGTAAAAGGCATTGGATCTACATCACTTGAGCTAGAAGGAGGAGGTAACATTAATCTCGACAACATTCTATATGTTCCAGGTTTGTGCAAAAATCTTATTTCTATTTCATCATTAGAAGAAAATGAGATAGATTTGCTTTTATAGATGGTAAAGTAGTGGTTTGGGATAAATATTCAAGCATTGAAAAAGCTAGAACTATTGGAGTTCGAGAAGGAATACTCTACAAACTCACATCTCCTCTAAGTCAAGCACTTGTCCAAATTGAGACAAGTGCGTGTGAACTTTGGCATAGAATATTGGGCCATCTTCATTACAATATCTCACCAACTCTAAAATCCATTGTAAATGGGTTACCAAATCTCAAAGAAGACCATGAAGGAGTCTGCAAAGGTTGTTCCCTGGGAAATAATGCAAAGAAACCATTTTCACATAGCACATCTAGAGATCAAGAGATTTTAGATCTCATCCACTCTAATGTATATGGTCCCATGTCTAAATCACTTAGAGGTTATCTATGTTATGTTACTTAGCATCGACGATCATTCAAGGAAAACTTGGGTTTATCTACTTAAATCCAAGGATGAATTATTCATAAAATTTCAAGAATTCAAGGCAGAGGTAGAAAATATTATAGAAAGAAAGATAAAGATTCTAAGGTCAGATAATGGAGGTGAGTATACTTCCAAAGAACTCATTGTTTTCTGTAAAGAGGCTAGGATTAAGATTGAGCTTATAGTTCCATATGATCCCGAGCAGAATGGAGTAGCTGAACGAAATAATAAAGCTATAGAAGGAAGTGTCAAGGTTATGCTCCATGATTAAGATCTCTTGAAATTTTGTGGGGAGAAGCAATGAATACTACTGTATACATCCAAAATATAAGTCCTCAGAGGTCAATTGGCAATAGAACTCCAAAAGAAGTCTTCATTGGGAAGAAACCAAATATTGGTCATCTCCAGATATTTGGGTGTCCTGTATATAATGACATTCCCAAGGAAAAAAGAAAGAAGCTAGATCCCGCAAGCAAGAAAGGAATATTCATTGGATATAGAAACTCTTCCAAGGCTTACAAGATCTACACAAAGGAAGGACATCAAATAGAAGTAAGAAGAGATGTAATTTTTTATGAGAGCATTGCCTTCAAGAAATCCAAAGTTCTCCCATCTGATTCTAATGAGGAGGATATTCCTATGTTTGAGGAAGACGTTACTAAGGAAGAATAATTCTCTCAGAAGAAGGTCCCAATGAACCAATCACTCTCCCTGAAAGAATAAAGAGACTTGATTGGTTAACTTCTACACTTCAAGAATCAGAAGGTCATACCGCAAGAGTAAGATTCAGGGAGAGCAAGAAACCAAAAATATACTCAGGATATGCAACATACATGTCGAAGTTCATTGAAGATGAACCTTCCACTTTAGAAGAAGCAACCAAACATCAAGAATGGAAGAATGCAATGAGTGAGGAATACCAATGTATTATGAAGAATGGAGTCTGGGAAATTGTCCCAAGACTAAAAAACAAATCATTGGTAACCTCTAAGTGGCTGTATAAGGTCAAGCAAGTTGCAGATGGAAGCATAGATAAATTCAAAGCTAGATTTGTGGCTCGAGGCTTCTCTCAGGAAGAAGGCATTGACTATGAAGAGACCTTCGCTCCCACAACAAATTATACCACGATCTGACATGTAATATCTCTGGTAACATCAATGGGATGGAAGGTACATCAAATGGATGTCAAAACAACATTTTTGAATGGTACCATAGATGAAGAAGTATACATAGAACAACCATTGGGGTTCGAATTAAATGATAGAGAAACTCATGCTTTCAGATTGAAGAAGGCACTTTATGGCCTCAAGTAAGCTCCTAGGTTATGGTATGCTAGAATGGATGCATACTTGCAAAGGTTGGGTTTCAGGAAAAGAAAGAAAAATCCCAATCTCTACATCAAAGTAAAGAATGATGAACTTGTCATCATTATTCTAGATGTAGATGATCTTCTAATAATTGGTGTTGAAGAAAGAATTCAAGAATATAAGAAATTGCTGCAACTGAATTCGATATGAAGGATCTAGGACATATGCACTATTATCTGGGACTGGAATTCTGGTAGGAACTGAATGAAATCTACCTAGGAAAAGGAAAGTATGTGATCGAGCTATTGAAAAGGTTTGATATGATGGAATGCAAACCATAACAACTCCGATGATCAAAAACTTGAAAATGTTAAGTAATTTTGAATCCAATCGAGTGGATCCTACTAATTACAAAAAAATGATTGGCTTCCTAATGTATCTGGTGAATACTCGGGCAAACATATGTTTTGCATTGAATGTTCTCAATCAGTTTCAAATAGAGCCCAAACATGATCATTGGATAGCTGCCAAGCATATACTAAGATATATGAAGGGAACCTTGCACTATTGCCTGAAGTATGAAAAAGGAAAATATGTTCATCTAGAAGGATTTACTGATTCTAAATGGGGAGGCAATGAGAAGGATGGAAGAAGCACTACAGGAGGATTTTTTAGCCTAGGATCCTCCATGGTCTCTTAGATGAGTAGAAAGCAAGAGACAATGGCTTTGAGTAGTGCTGACGCTGGGTACATTGCAACCTGTGAAGTGAGGAGGGAAGCAATATGGTTAAGGAAGATTTTATCTGATTTGTTTGTAGGACCATTGGACCCTACCATAATACAATGTGATAATACCAGTTGTGTAAGACTATATGAGGACCCAACATTTCATGGAAAAACAAAGCACATAAACAACAAGTACCACTACATTCGAAAGTTGGTAGAAGATGGTGTGCTGAAGTTGGAGTATATCCCCACCGAGGATAAAACTATTGATATTTTAAAAAAATCTCTTCCCAATAAAAAGCTTGTGTATTTTAGAAACAAGCTTGGATTGGTTGACATATTTTCCCTAGTTGAGAGAGAGAGATAGACACATCATTATTGTCTTCATTTTGGAAGAAATAATGGAGGATTGAGTAATCATCTCTCATCTGATACTCTTTGAGGATGTGGTAGGACATCCAAGATAAGAGTAGGCAAGAGGACTGATATTCTTTGAGGGATGGGGACCCAAGATAAGAATAGTCCTAGAAGGTCATACTCGGTCACCACCTGGGTGGTATGTACCTTGAGAGACAATAATGAAGGTGTCTATAATCATTGGTCTTGCTAACACTGTGCTATGATCTATTGAGAGATAGATATATTAGTCACAACCTTGATATGTGACAATGTTGGTTATAATGATGCTATACAGATGGGTTACTAGTACAACTCTTCTTATGAGATCTCTTCAGTATTGAGAATAACCATGTACCATTTATGAATACCTCCCTACTTAAGAGGGAGTGTTGAAGAAAGTGTAACTAGGTTCAGTCCTCATAATAACCTGTAATTATGATTTTATGTAAAAAGGAAACAAATGCATTTATTATATTCCTTGCATCATGGGTTTCATGTGCAAGAAGTGTTATTCATATGTCAAAGACTTCTTCTTGATGTATTTAGGAGTTTGTCATTTTGTCATAAATATACTTAAGAAGTAATGTTACACATGTAAAAGACATGTCATTTATGTAAAAGTTTCACTCCAAGACATTGTCACTATCCCTCTTATGGTCGGCTAAAAGAAAGGAAATATTCTCCTTGTGAAAAAGTATACTTACCTCCAATATATCATGTCAGCCTAGATAGCAAGGATAAGTCATTATATAAAGAGTGACTTGACCTCATTATAGCACCAAGCAATTCAGACACACCTGATCTACAATAGTGTGGATCTCATGTGAAGTGATAAGGGTAATACAGTAAGGAGGAAAGGATACAACAATGCGTAAGTGTCTCAAAAGGTTTCAAACTAAGTTTGTCTCATCTTTGCAATAATAACGAAGGACCGAAGATTGTTCTAGGACAATAGTAATTCGATTAAGGGCTGTATCAAGTGTGGAACAATATTGGAAGGAGACCGAAGTCAGGAGACTCTTGTGGACCAAAGGAAGAGATTAGTGGAGGTTGAGAAGGACTGTGTCAAGGACTACGAGAAAGAGACCGAGACTCTCTAGGTAAAAGTGCCATATAGTGCAAAGAAGAAGGAATGAAGTGTGAAGGCCGAGGAGTGCAAGATATAGTGAAAAGTGTCTTAAAGGTGAACTTGTGTCAAGTTTCTTTGTCAAGGGTCTCGGTATTCATCAATTGAAGTATCTATAAGAAGGGATTGAAGGGTTTTCCTCTCAAGAGGAGAGGTTTTTCCCAGTCTTGGAGCGTACATCTTGTGTACTTGTATCTTGTTGATATTCTTGTTTTGGTAGCTGTTTGATGATTGAAGAACACACTATAATCATAAGAAGGAGAAGTTAATCCTAATAAGTAAAAAGACATCACAAGTAGTTATCATAGTTAGAAGAATCATTAATGTTATCTTGCCCTAGATTCTTCAACAGAATCAACCTCCAGGGTTTGAGATTGAAGGGTAGGTACACAAAGTATGCAAATTGATAAAAGCTTTATATGGATTGAAACAAGCTCCATGAGCTTGGTATGCAAAAATGGATGAGTACCTTCACAAGATTGGGTTCAAGCGAAGTGAATCTAATGATACTTTATATGTACGTCAACAGGGTAAAAATATGGTGATTCTAGTTATGTATGTGGATGACTTGATCATTATTGGGAACATTAATGATCATATTTTGTAGGTAAAGGAGTTGCATGCTGGATTTAAGATTACTGATTTGGGATTACTTCACTACTATCTTGGAGTTGAAGTATTCTAACATCGAAACAATATTTTCATTTGTCAAAGAAAGTATGCATAGGAAATTATTGAAAGATTTGGAATGCAAGATTGCAAGCTCGTTCTCACCCCAATGGAAAAAAACTTAAAACTTTCAAAATTCGAAGGCGGGGAATTGGTGAAAAATACTATTTATAGACAATTGATTGGTAGCTTGATCTATTTGACAACAACTCATCCAGACTTATCTTATGCAATTAGTATTCTATCGCACTTTATGCACAAACCAAGGTACAACCACTGGAATGCTGCAAAAAGGGTCCTTAGATATATCCAAGGGATGAAATATTTTGGTCTTATTTACAAAAAGACTAAGAACTTTGCACTTGGTGGATATTCATATGCAGATTTTGCTGGACGTATTGATGATCGAGCATCAACCTCAGGTTATTTGATGAACATGGGGTCAGATGCAGTTTCTTGGAGTTGCAAGAATAAAACTACAATGGCCACTTCTTCAACAGAAGAAAAATATATATCAACATGGGAAGAAACTTGTGAAATTGTTTGGTTGCGTAGAGTTTTGCACGATTTATGCATTCCTCAAGCAGAAGCCGCATATTTATTCATCAACATCCATTCAACCATAAAGCTTGCTAAAAATATAGTTTTCCATTCCAAAACAAAGCACGTGGACACAAAGTATCATTACATTAGAACACTCATTGCAAAGGATGTCACCAAGCTGATATATTGTCCTTCAGGAGATCAGATATCAGACATCTTCATAAAACCACTTGGCATGATCAAATTTACTAAGTTCAGGGATGAACTTGATATATGTTGTATTGTACCTTTAGATCAAAGGGGGGAATTTTAGATGATCCAAAATACATAAACTGTATTTTAATTATTTAGAGTCTAATATTCAATTATCTAGAATATTTAATTAGATATTGGAGACATTTTAGAATATCTAATTATTGTAAAAGATATGACATCTAGAAAGGTGTCATTTCTTAGGAACTAATTTATGAAAATAGTTAGGAGTGTTGTTATGAGAGAATTAAATGTAAATGGACACTTGTAAATGAAATAAGTGATCCATAACAAATTTAGTTTAGTACATTAGTTTATTTAAATATTTTTTCTCTTCTTGCAAGAGTGTTGAGTGATTGTGTATAAAATTTTGCAAATTTTATGTAATTTTATTTTCCTTATTAATAAAATTTGTGTCTGAGGACACTTCTGCTATTAATCATGGAAAAATATTCTTGTACAATATGGAGATCGATCATCCAAAAGGATGTTGATCTCAAAAGAAATAAGAAAGCATAATATGATATTTTAAAAAGAAGTCATCATGTTGAAGTAATTATGATATTGATGTTTTGATATTGGTTATCTGATGTGTATATGGTTTTTCTACCTGGAAGAATGTTGCAAAAATAGATATTGGCAAATGAGACTAGTATATCTACAACTATTTGTTTGAAATCAATTCATTGAATACATGAATTGAGTGGATGGTTTTGGTAATCCTTGAATAATTACATGTTCAAGATGTCTACATCGTCTTGGGGAATAAAGGTAGCAGTAACAAAGGATAACTTGATGTTTATGTTTCGATGATAATAAAGATCAGTTTCATGATTATAAGGATCTCTGTCTAGCTCTACCTTGATTGGTTCAATATAATGACTTTGTTGATAACGACTAGAGGAAAGTGATATGAACGGTTGATGGCTCGAACTCTGTCATGAATTTCACTTCATTATATACAAAATCTCAATATAATGAGATGAAAAGGAAGGAATGAGCCATGAAGGTACTTTAAATATCCCCATGAAGAACCAGTAGTTGATGTATTAATGAAGACACACTAAAGAGATAACTTCCCAATTGAAAGGAAGTTACGAATCTCCTCTATGTTTAAGAGGAGTTAGAAGTATCCTTAATTGTTAATGAAGGAGCAAGGATCTATTCCCTGATCAAGAATGAATGATGATCTCCTCTCTGGTTGAGAAGGAGTGATGTTAAACATCATATTCTCTATGTGTCATGCAATTGACCAGGATTAACAACCGTAAGTCTTAATGAAGGAACTAGGAAGGAGAATGGAGGATTGGATAAACATATGATATTGATATTCCTTGAGGATATAAAATCCAAGATAGGAACCGACCCTCTTTGACAATTGGACATGTATCCAAGACAAGAGTGGTCGAAGTGAATATTTATTATTTGAGGATGGTTAATCCAAGATAAGAATAAGTCCTAAAAGGGCATACCTTGTGAACATCTGGATGGGTTATGTGCCTCGAAAGTAGTGTGGTGTCTCATGTAAAAGCCTACCATCATTATGCTATGAAATAAAATGAGCTTGTCAGTTAAAGGCATTACTATTGTGACAGTTTCGGTTATGATATTGATGCTTAAAAGATGGCATATCAATCCAACTCTTCTTATGAGAATTCTTTAGTTCGAGAATATACTTGTATCGAATGTATAATTATAAATACCTCCCTAGTTAAGAGGGATTGTTGGAAAATGTAACTAGATTTGGTATTCATAATTTTCATTGTACTCATGTCACTATGTATATCTTATGTAACAAGAAAAAGAAGAAAGAAAAATATTATTTTCAAGCATGGGTTTCATGCTTCTTTTAAATGGTCAACTAGGTAAAGCATGCATTTCATGCTCCTAGGGTTTGTCAAGTCATAAGAATAATTTTCATGAGTCAATAAACTCAATATTATTTGTATAAGACCTATTTGGGCAAGCTACAACATGTGAAAGAATTTATTTTTGAATCTAGTAAGTAAAAGATGACCTCCAAACACAATTCAACCTTGCCATTGAAAAGTTGGCCTATTTGGTCACATGTGAATGGTATATAAAGGAGATGGATTTGATTCATTTGTAGACATTTCTGTAGTTTGATCTCAAGCAAGAAAAGGAAGACAAGAAGAGGGAAAGCCTAGAAAACAAGAAGGAAGACTAAGCGAAGGAAGGAGATACGATTTCTACTTATTTTTGTCCACACATGTAGAGATTCTAGGGTTTTTGTAACTATTGTAGGACTAGGGATTGTAGGCCGAGAATTTCAGATCTGAGCTAAGGGTTGAAATTGAGATTTGGAGCAGACTGCAGGAAGTTTGACTTTCATTGACCTTATTAACTTGATCTTGTTTGAGGAAGCATTTGTTGAAGGGCTTAATTGGTTCCTAGAGGAGGTTTTGAATTTAGTCTTTGGGTATTGAATTTCTCATTTGATTTGATTCTATAAGAAGAGAAGAGAAGAGAATAAATTATTTCTGGGTTTTTCCCTTGGAGGGGTTTTTCCCTGGCGTGGAGCCTAATTCTTCTGTCTATTTTTTTATGATCTTCATGATTTGCGCTCTTGGTAATATTTTGATGAAATGAATCTAATAAAGAACAATGAAAACCTAAATAAAGTTCACAAGAAATTGAGGATAAGGAGAATTGTTTTAAATAGTTGTCGTACTAGATTCTCTAATGCCTCCATGACCAGGGGTTATGAATTGGGGCTTAGTGGGTATTGGAATATTAGAGAATCTATAACTATATTATTTTTAACATAAAAGGTCAATATAATGAGGGCCTTTGGTCCTCAAGTGCTCTACCTATGCACCCTCATGACTAGGGTTGTGATCAATATCAAATATATATCATACTATTGGATAATTTACATGACATACGTTACATAAAAGTTCTAATATGTCGTGGGTATGATAGGGAGACCATTAACAAATGAAAAATTATGTCACATGAACTGACAGACATGGTATGAATACACTAATGTGGAAAATATTTCACATTAGAAATTAATTTGAGGTTTTTCCAAAAAATCTCAAATGTTTACTTCAGACCTCCTTTATGCCACATACTTTCTCCTTGCCTCAAGTGTTCTTTGCACTTCTAATTGTGAAACTTTTCTCCTCACTCATCGCTACTCCAAAATTTTTTGTTCCTCACACCTTAGATCATATTACTTATCTATTTGTTGCATTCCTCTAAATTCCTTCAACAATCAAATTCATATGGCTTCGAATCCTATAAACTTTCCAAGGCTAACTTGAATGGGGCAAATTCAGTCATGCATTCCTTAAGACTAAATCATGCTAGGTTGAATTGAACCTTATAAGGGCCTACATGTAAAAGGATATCCCTTAGTACACTACCCATATTAGGGTCTCCCATTAGCCTTTGACATCAATGATAACATTTCAATATAAGTAAGGAAAAATACCATTGTAATGAACTAGAACTCACCTCAATACTAGAGGTGATCCAAATATTAGAGAGTTTATAGTCTAAGATCAAATATATAAGTCATAAAGTCATATTTTTATGTAAAAAGGAACTTGATAAATATGTAACTGATGGAATAAACTGTAGTTAAAGTTGAATTCAGAAAATAGACACCTTATAAGTAGGTAATAGGAAGAGAGTGAAGGTCGAGAAGGAGAGGTACCAAAATTAGCCTCATTACATGTAATGATTCTTCTTAATGGAATTCTTCTTCTTCTCAAAATTTTTTCCCCTTCTTCATATTTTTGTGATGTATTTAGATGTTGCAATTTTATCAATGTTTTTATGATCAATTTTATGGCAAATATATATGTTTTATCTCCTACTTTCTTGGCATCCAAACCTCCTAGAGCTTAACCCCCATGATATAGATCAATGGTATTATAGCAGGTCATGACTCCATGATAATGAGGGTTTGAAGCATATTTTGGTTTCAAAGTTTTGCAACAACCTCCAACCTCCTTTTGGCACTTTTGGAGTCCATTTGCTTGGCCATACACTATAAGTATCACAATTGGCCCACAAGCATTGTAGAATTTTCTATACTCAAATCTTCATTCACTATTGCAAGAGAATTTTTACATGGATTCACTATAGTCATTGGTTAGCAACATGGTGGGTCCATGACCTCTACAACAACCCATGTTGCTCTACAAACCTTTAGCATATTTTGTGGCTCTTTGCACTTGTTATTCTCACATCCATTGTTATTTTAGATTTATAAAACCATGAAATAGCTTAAAATACTTATATGTAGCACATAGAAGCTTTGAAGGCTTCATTTCAACCATTTCTCAACTTGTCCATGGTGGTATGGGCACCATAGAAGCATAATAATGGATGGAACACATGGAGACAAACTTCATGCAAGTGCCATGACCTCTATAGAGCACTTCATAAAATCACAATATGTTATTTGAAAGGACTTTTTGTTATCTCAAATAATTTTTTTATGGAATTCGATTTGGCTTCCTGATTTGAGAAATATTATTGATTGATATCACACATATGTAAAGCAGCGGAACCTCCCATACCTTGAATTTCAAGAATGATTTTCTCACCCTACGGATCATTGCAAAGAAATTATCTTATATTAATGGGAATGTCTCTTTAATACCTGAAATGGGCATTCAACATAAAAAAATTTCATTGCATGTAGAAAAAGTTATCAAATAAATTGCAATAAGAAGTCCATTGCTAGAAAAATTAAAAAAAGGCATTGTTCTTATTTATCCATAAACCAATAGTTATGGGTAAAGCACACAAAACCATTCTCAAAGGTTTCCATTTCCATATTAGTTATGGGTTATCCAAAAGCCCACAACTATAGGTTAACTGTGCAAAACCATTCTCTTCTTTGGCACTTGGCACATTGTAATCATGATGGTTCTGGGTCATCCACAAACCCATGCTTATGGGTTAACCACACAAAACCATTCCCTTAAACATTAAAAATATTGGGGTCCCTCCCTTTTTTATCACTTTTAATGATGGGGACCACCATTCTATAAGGGAGGAGGATTAATCTAAATCTTGGGGCAGTTACAACCTAAGCTTGGATTTATAAGTCATAAAGTCATATTTTTATGTAAAAGGGAACTTGATATATATGTAATTTACTGAGTAAGTCGTATAAAAACACATATTGTAAGAAAGAAATAGTAAGAGAGTGAAGGACAAGAAGGAGAGTTCCCAAAATTGGCCTGATCACTTGTAATGGTTCTTCTTAAAGGAATTCTTCTTCTTCTCCAATTCTCACTCTCTCCCTCTCTTCATATTTTTGTGATGTATTCAGCGCATGCATTTTTATCAGTGTTCTTGTGATTAGTTTTATGGAATATCTACATATTTTTTTTCCTCCTCTCTCAACATTCAAGCCTCCTATATCTTAGCTCCCAAGATCTGAATCAAGAGGAAAAGTCCTAATTTTATTTGGGATAAACAAATAAGGAACCATAGAGAAATAATCCACAAAATCTTCCAACTTGCATACTTAAAGTAAAATCCATTATCCCACCTATAAAAAAACCCTAGTTTAAGTGCAATTAATGAATTTAGTCCAACAATAAATGCATAGTGTATAAGGGTATCACGAAGGTTATACAACTTGAACATCAAGTTCCAAGATTAAATTACCCATGCCATTTGATGTTCCATTTTTCTACCATGCAAAGAATATTCATAACTATGATTTGAACTTAAGGGATGGGGAAGTTGGGACCCTTATTTTAGTTCTTAAAACTCCACAATCTAGTTGACATGCCATATTGTTTAGTTGATATTCCTCTTTCATAATATCCCTTAGGATGTGATAAAATTTAATAATATAAACCTTCTAACTTTTGCTTGTATCTTCCTAACTCAAAGAGGAATTTCTATATATCAATTTCATAAATAATTTTGAATCCTTAATAACAACTAGAATTATGATATAACTTACATCAAGGAGTATTAAACCATATAAAAGACACAATTACTCTGCTTGGATATTGATTCTCTCCCTAGATCCCATTCAAAACAAATTTATTTATTTCCCTTCATATTGCGGACAACATCCCTTCCATATGCCACCCTTGGATTCCCTTTTGAAGCATCATAAAACAATAATATATGTTTTTCTCACGAGCATTTCCATCTCATAAAATCCTCTTCTCCCAATATAGTTTTCTAGTTTATCTTGAGGGTGGGGATGACAATGGATCTCTTTGCTCATGGAACAAATCTTGCGAACAAAACTCTAATCAAATCCATTTCTTCTTGTTCCAATATCCCTATATAGTTACCTTTGGTCCCTTTGATTTAAATTACTTCAACAACAAACCATGATATTTATTAAAAACGAATTTTGGAGTTCTATTTATTTGTTTAAAGATAGCCTTATTTTTTGCAAGCCAAATCTCCCAACATATAAACTTTGGTACCATGAGCCCACTTTGTTTAGAACTAGTTTGTTTAAGAAGGTTCCAATTTTTCTTTAATTCAATAATGTGAACATATCTCTATAATTCACACAAAATAATCTCGTGGGTGATTTATTCAAAGACATTACATTAAACCTGCACTAAGAATGGACATCAAAAAATCAAGTTCCTTTGTGTTTCAACTATTATTTTGCATAAGGCACATCTTGATGGCCCTACTAATCTCCACCTTTGAAAATTCTCTTTTATTAATATTTTCTCATGGAACATGATCCAACAAAATATATTAATTTTATGAAAGGAATCCCTACAAATATGATTTGAAATGCATAGAATAAGTAGTAAACATAGATAAGACAATAGAAAATTGTATGCCATTTTGATTGAGTATTTAAGTCCTTTGGACCCCTACCCTATTTCATAAAAGTGAATTAACCCATAGGAGAAAAACCTCAAATATTACAAAAAAGTAGATCCATTACTAGTGTGAGACGAGAATGAGGAGAAAGGATCTTCCATGCCAACCATAAATTCAAATCTAGTTCTCCCTTGTTACAAAAAAATATAGCACCCTAGTGCAAACACTCATTAGGTGACCTAGATAATGTGAAAAAATGGGCACGTTTCCATTCTCTGTTGGATTTATGATTATATTGAGATTGGGGGGAGGGGGGGTGAATTAGTGTAATGGCCAATCTAAAAAATTTCACAACACATCATAACTAAAAAGATTCCAATACATAAATAAAACAATCATCAAATGAGAACATCAGATGTACATGGAAACACTTGCAGGAGAAAAGCACAAATATTCTTAGTTTCTTCTTCAATATTTGATTATGATGATTTACTAGCACTGGCCAGAAGGAGACACAATTCCCTTGAAATATGAAAACACCAACTTGCTTTAGGATACAACCTGATTGAGGCACCAACCTCAATGATATGCAAGAAACAACTTTCTTTAGGCTACAACCTGATTAAGTCACCAACCTTAGTGATATGAAAGCACTAACATGCTTTAGGTTAGAACCAGATTGAGGCGAAAACCTCAGTGATATGCAAGCACCAACTTGCTTTAGGCTACAACCTAATTGAGGCACTAACTTCTAAAATCATAATGGACCTCCCATTTTCATAATATTTTCACACTTGGATACAGAAGTCTTCAAATCACAATTCAAAGGAAAATATTCACTTCTCTAATTTTCTCTTTGTAATTAACCACATCCCTGCAACAACATGTAATCTAATTTTGGTTTTCCAATAGCAACTTTGACTTCTTCTTCATACTCAAATAGAATTTAATCATGAATATACCCAAATTACATAACAAGAAATCTCACACCTAGTCAACAAATCTAATGAACTTGATGAATATAAGATTGAATCCTTGATTTACTTAAACTCAACCTTGGATATAACACTTGTATTCGTTGTTTAGATTTGATCAAAATAATAACTTCTTGTTGCAAATAGGTATTTGGTCCAACATGGTAAGCTTGGTTGAAGATTAAAGAATACCCATGTAAGTCAATGCAAATTCAATGATTTGGTTCTTGACCTTTTCATGCTTGATATTTAATAGAGATAACTCGACCAACGCAACTATTGCTTGGGACTTTTGGCTTTACATAAATGATGCAATTTCTCCAATTATTTGACCTTCAACATTTTGTTCTTGCCCTCCCACAGACTTATCCACCCATAACATTAACTCAGGCCTCCAACACCGATAACTTACCCACCTGGGATTCCACAAAGATAGCTTGTCGTATCGGGATTCCACGTAGATAGCTCATCCTCTTGGTCTTACATAGAGATAGTTTGCTCTCTTGAGCTTCTAAAGAGATAAATCATCCCATCGAGATTCCATGGAGATAGCTCGTTCTCTTGGTCTTACTCAAAGATAGGTCACCCTTTCAGGCTTCCACATAGATAACTCATCCTCTACAATGATAACTTAGTGCCTACCCACACAAATATACTTATAACTTCGACTATCAACTTCTTCGCAATATCACACTAGCTCCAAGCTCTTTTTCACTCAATCAACCTCACTTTAGATGTAATAGTGCTACAAAATAAAAACACATTCTCTTACTCGATCAAACTCGAGCTCATATATATAGTTTTACATGGTTTAATTTGAATCAGGACCGACCTAAAACCATCAGACATAACCACCATCAATAGACATAGTTCAATGTTGTTTTTTGACCAATGTCAACGTGGACTCCCTTCAAGGTATGTTGTGTTGGTCCATAGGACCACTTTAAAAATTGTGTGATTACCAGGATAAAACTTCATTTTCCCAAGGCTGATGCCAACAAAATCATGTTCTTACCATTGGTTCAACTCCAACCTTTTAGCCCTTGGGGGATTAAAATGTTTTCCATGTGACCTGGCCTTATCACTATGTTATTAACCATTTGGTCAATTTTATGTTGTGTTAGAATGACAAATTGCTGACATCATTGTGCCACATGTCACTAAAAAATGGCCTAGCTAGCCACCTAAAAACATTGATTTTCCATGCCACGACTCACCTATTGTGCTCTACCACACCATCATAAATTTTGAATCCACCATACTACTATCCATGCCACATCCTCCTCCTCATGTTGTCCACCTAACTTGTTATGTGGAATCATCATGTCATGTTGTTGTGTCCACGTGTCATCGTCCTATTGGCCATGATATCTACCATGTAATCCTCATCGTCCTATCCACCTGCCATGCTATCATGTCCAAGTTTCCTTGTTTTATTGGCCATGCTATCTACCACATCATCTGAGTCCTGCCACTTGTTTATTTCATTCTATGAATATCATAACCTACCATGTGTCGAGGTGACATAGGTCCACATCATACTCTACATACTGGCCGCATAAATAGTTCTATGTCATGCCTGCCATGTGTCGAAATAACACAACTCTAGGTACTAGCCACATTAGGAGACTATTGGTGTTAATTTTAGCAGCTTAGGGATAAATTCTGTTAGGTCCCTATACTACTAGTGTAACCCCTTATTATTATTAGTACAACCCCCTTATTATATTGATGTACCCATGTAGTGCCCATATTGTTACTGTTGTGCCCCATAGAAGCCCACTATTGTTATTATTGTGCCCTTACATTATTATTGTTATGTAGGCTCTGATTATGTTTATGCACCCCTTAGACTCCTATATATTAAGAGAGGAGGTATTTCATTTTGTATCATCCATATAATTGTTTTCATTATTATGTATAGTAAAGGAGTTTGCCTCCCCTCGAAAAGGCTGATATTCAAGGCGTTGATCTATCTTTTCTATCTTTTCTTGAGCTGGTTTCATAACATTTGGTATCAGAGCTTTGGATTCTAGGGTTTCACTGCTCCAAACAGGTCATCGTGGAATTAAAAAACCCATTTGAGAAGAAATCGCACTAAAACTTGGGTCCAAATTTCATATCTTTTCGTGCTATATTTGTGGAGATATGATCTGAGGAAGTTGGTCTTTTTGCAGACTCCAGAATTACATTCCAAACAGGTGACCTGGGGAAAATCGTCATAACTTTCTCTCTGAGGTTCGGATTGAAATTTTGTAAGAAGGTACGGAAAGAGGACGGACTGTAGTTTCGTCTAGTTATTTTTCAGAGCCAAAGGTCCAAATAGTGACAGGTGGAACTTCATACAAGTTCGCTCTTCTGGAAAGGTCTATAATCAGGTCACTGTGGGAGATTTGCTATAAATCTTCATTGGAGAATCCAATTGGGGTCAGACTGGTGGCATTGGAAAGAGGACACAAAGTGCTACTGTAGGTCACAATTTCATAACTTAAAGATCTGAAAGTACAGAGTTACAGTCGTTTCAAGTTCGAGCTCATAAAATCAAGGAAAAGCAAGATGAGGAAGTTTGATGGCAAGGATCTGGTAAATTGGATACATCAGATGGAGAAATATTTTGATCTACATGGTGTACCATTGTTACAAAAGGTATGTATTGCATCTTCATATTTAGA
>APFE030094341.1:15851-45442 GCA_000404065.3 Pinus taeda | reverse complement strand
TTGTTACTATTGTGCCCCATAGAAGCCCACTATTATTATTATTGTGCCCTTACATTATTATTGTTATGTCGGCTCTGGTTATGTTATGACTCCTTAGACTCCTATATATAGAAAGGAGGTCTTTTCATTTTGTATCATCCAAGAATTGTTCATTTATGTAATGTAAAGGAGGTTGCCCCCTCGAAGAGGCTGAATTCTAAGGCGTTGATCTATCTTTTCTATCTTTTCTTGAGCTGGTTTCATAACAAATTTCCTCCTTTGTACAATCTTCCTCGCCAAGGAATACCCCTACTAGCCCTTGGAAGAATTTAATTTGGTTAAGAAAAATATATTTAATATGGAAACCCCCATGTGCACAAAAAGGACAAGACGACCCAAAAGGAAATCGAACACCCTTGGATGGATATAAATACAAGTCATTTGAACCTCATTTGGTGATCATAAATCATTCTTCTCTCTTTGGTTTGGGTCACACAAGTTTTAAGTTGTCTTGATAAAGTTTGTTCACATAGGTCCGAAATTGCAAGGTTTGAAGCTCACACATGTGATTAGTTTTTTTTATTCTCAACTGCAGGTTTGCCACGGGATATTTTCAGCTACAATTGCTTGCATGCAGGCTTATTTGTGTAGTTGGAGGGTTCCAAATGCATGCACATACACTCTCTCTGTGTGGCTAGACACTATTATTTTATTTTTATAGTTGACCGCAGATCATGACAATTGAACACAAGCTTCTGAATCATGATATTGATCAACATTATTGTTGGGTTCATCTTTGAGATATTGTTTGGTTAATTTTTGATGGATAGTCTTGTGGATAAAGAATTGGATTATTGTACTTTCTCTTTGTTGAAAATTTTATGACAATCTAATAATAAGAATAATTTGAAAGGGTTTTCCCCCTTGTGGGGTTTTCCCCTAGTCTTCAACCAGTCCTGGTGTCTCTATGTGTGAATTATTTTCTTCTATTGTTCCTTTATGTTCCGAAGCATTGATGATGATATTGTTCTTTCTATATAATTGCATATGTTGTTGAATAATGTTATGATATTGTGGGGTGAATTCAATGTGTAAATAATGAAATGCAATTGTATAAAGCAAATAAAAATATAGCCCTAAGAAAAATTAACATGGTATCAGAGCTGGGCTGAAGAAAACTCATTGAGATCACCCATTAGAAGACACCTTTGATGGAATCAAGAGAAGATGGAGGACACATAAAAGAATGCTAGGGTTTGAAAGAAACCATAAGCAATTTGGTTTTTAGCGTTGATAGATATCATGAGGTTAAGGTTTGGAAGAAACCTTGGGATAAGATTAAGGCTTGAGTTTTGCAGTTTTGAAACCCTAGCATGATCAATGAGAACTTGTTCTATTTATTGTGACAAATTTAAGTGTAACCCTAGTTAAGCTAACCTCAATTAGGCCTAGTTGATGATGAAGTCAATGGAACTTTTAAAGGAAACATTGTTACATGGATAATGGACAATATTAACTCTTCAAGGTTGGTTCAAGAGGGATTTGATATCCTCTCGTTAAAGATAAGTACCTTTTAGATTTATTTAACTTCTTTGTGATTCTATTCTTGTTTGGGTTTATTGTGTTATCACAAAACCTTCTCTTGATAGGCTGCTAACAAGGAAGACTTGAGTAACTATTTCAAACCAACTTTTGGCTGAGGCTTAGCCTCCTTAACCTGAGAGGGCTCTCTCACTAGGTTAAAGATTTTAATTAAAGATTAGATGGCTAACTCTATGAAAAACAAGTGAAGAAATATAATTGGTTGAACACAATAAATAAACATCAATTGGGCTTATGGAGTCAGAAAATGTTTCAGTATCACAGCAAAATTAGCTTTACATGGAAGTAAAGGCATCAAGAGTTTTAATATGTCAGCAAAACAGAACAAAAATATAAGGAACACAACCTATAAACACATGTAGGAAGTTAGAGAATTGTCAATGAATTCTAAGTAACATGCATTCATACCACTGCAAGTGAGTAAATGGAGGAAACCATGAGGAAAATCAAACATTAAAACTCTCTTCTGAATCCTGAGTAGTAAACCCGAAATCTCTGTATTAACATGAAAACACAGTCTCCCACAATGACACAGTATGACTGTTTCTTTTGAAAATTTCCAACCCTTGGTGCATTACACCTCTTTTCCTTTATAGAGTTCATTACAATCTTGGATTCCTTCCTCAAACCTGAGGGGAATTCGAATTTACTTGACATTGACACCTATTCATACTTAAAACAAACTATTAAATACAACTAGCTGTTAATTGACAGTCCTAGAATCCTAATACAACTAGGAGTGTAACTCTTTATTATGCTAGAAACAACCTAGACTATGGAATAAATTTGATCTTTGACAACGGTTCCTCCTCAACTTTGGCATTGGTGATGACTTTAAACTCCATGCTAGCTTTCGATCACCTGTCCTTTGACTGTCCTGGAAACTAGGAAACTGCTCCTTGTATTGCTGCTTTGGTTTTCAATAAGATTCTTCGAAGTCTCTGCTAACCATGTTGTCTCTTTTAATCACATGAAATGCATTAAATTAACCATAGACCCTGCTCCTACACTTGCGCCAAGACAAAAACTCTTGAATGTTGCCTGAATCATGACAAACTGATTGAGCTACGAAATAAATGCTATTTTCGTAGCGCAGGATTTGGTGTTTGTATATGTCTTTCATTTCTTGAATCTACCTTTGCTTAGGGTTCAAACCTTCTTAAGTGGCCTTCTTATACCTCTGCAACAACACCCTTTGTAGAATAATCTCCTTTTACTTTCAAGATAGATCCACCAAAAACAAAATTGGCAACTACAGCAGTTTCGTAGCGCGCTACGAAATTGCTATGTGACTAAAAAACACAGTTTTTTCTCAAAATTGTCATTCTTGAGATTTCTTTATAGTTTCACCATATGATAATGGGCCACATAAATCTGACATTATCCATCCAAAAACAATATTCAAAAAGGTAAGTTCCACATCAAAATTGTATTAAGACTCCTCACTTACTGTATGACACATTTAAGCTGAGGCTGACCTCCAGACTTGTTCAGCTGAATCTCCAGGTCTCCAATTTGTCTTTTCATCATCCCGATTTTAGTTCTTAATTTACCATTGATCCTTCTGATATATCTTGCCTCCTTTATTGCAGGGACAGTCCAAGTGAAATATTGAGCATGACTGTCAACTACTTCATATCTTGGAACTTTTCCATCTTCCCAAATGGCTTTTACTCTTTTGAAAGTGGCTTTTTCAACTGCATGTTTCCTTGCCCTTTTCTTAAGTTGAGCAATCTCAAGATTGGTAGACATCAATTTCTTTTTGACCTATTCAAATCTACATTCTTCTTCTTGAGTGATAACTGCCTTGTTTCTGTCATCTTTGTGCATTAGTGATGATTGTACTGGTGGAACCACAGGCTCTTCAAGGAACTCTGCTACCTCGCCTGTCTCACTTACCTCTGAGTCTGCCTCTTGTAACCTTCTTAAATGTATAGTCACAGGCCTTCTTGGCTTGAAAACAAACTCTGAGACCTGGTCATCAAATTGGAGTTTTTTAGAAGATTTAACTCTTTTTGTTTTGCTCTTACCTGCTTCAATTAAGTCTGCTTGGACCAGAGGGGACTCTTCTATGTTGATAGCTTGGAGGAGATCATTCAAACTACCTTTCGAAGCTGGGTTGTCATCAATGATCACTGTCTTACCCTTTTCTTTGGCTAATTGGCTTCTGGTTATTCTTCTGTGGATTGTTTCATCAATAGATTGTTTTTGTACCACTTCCTTGATTTGAACCTTCTTCTTCTGTGACTATTGAGGAGTATCTTGAACAATTAGTGGTGTCGTAGGTTCCTTCACTTGCTTTCTAGCTTTAAGTTTCTCAAACCTGCTTGACCTTGCTTCTCCTTGACGACTTGTTACTGGTGAAGATATTTCCTTAGCCCTAGGGTTAAGTCATGTTTCAGTTCCAAAGCCAAACATAAATAGGAAAGCAGGCTACTCCCTACCTACCTTCTGAAGCTCATGTAAAACAATTAATTTGATCAAGCCATGATGGAACAACGATGTTTCACAAGCTTCTTTCTTCAACTGAATATTATCAGACATCTTGCCTAAGCTTTAGAAAAGATAAAAAGGTAAGTCTAGATATTTTTCCAGTGAAATGTAATAGAAGCTTGAAATGGTAAGAGTACACCTTATGGTATCTCCCTTCATAGGTAAAGTATCTTTGGATGCATGTGAGTAAGTTGGCAAATGAGTCTTTGACATAACTCCTGGGCACCAATTTAGTTAAGTCTGAGTCTATGAATTCGGGTTTCAGGAATACCTTGCAAGGTGCCATTTCAAATTTGAAGTTCTTAAACCATCTCTCTTGGCCTCTAGGAATCTTTGTGACCACAAAAATGACCTCAAGAGAAACGGGTAATTCAAACACTCCAACCTTTGAATTCAAACCTGTGAAATTAAAAGCAAAATCCTTGGTTACTTGACTGTGACCTGCCTAAAGTTTTTCACAAAACCTCTAGCAGCCCACCTGTTTGAATGCTTCTCCAACCCCTCTATTCTTCATGAGAACATCTAAGCCTTCAGGCTCAGCTCTCAAACACCGGCCTGATCTATGGTTCTTCTTTTCTTCAGATATTTCTATGAAAACTCGATAAAGGAGACTTGGAAAAACTTGCCCTGTTTTAGTTCGAACACTGCCTCGCTTGAGCTGAAATGGAGAACTGTCTCGCTTGAGCCTTCAAAGAACTCTGATGTATGCTGACCCTGAGCTTGCCAAGTGCTTCTTATGCATGAAAGGAACATGAAAATGACCAGGACCAATTCACCCTTACCTTTTCTTTTTGAAATTTGGAAAGAGTGTGTACAAAGACCCCTAACAAATCTAATGATGAGAGTGAATGACTGCATGTGATGCGTAAGGTTCATGGAGTGGCACCTAATGATGAAAAATTAACGAATTCAGGTGGATTTGACAACTAGACTCAATTTGACACGAATCCCTGATTTTGTAGCACATCCAATGCAAATTCTGGGTTTTGCGCTACGAAAACTCCTAACTACGAATCCCCGATTTCGTAGCGCATATAATGCATTTTCTGAGTTTTGCGCTATGAAAACTCTTAGGCAATTTCGTAGCGCATGTCAATTTTGAAACAACCTAACACATGACACTTTTGAAATAATGTGCGATCTATGATAAGAGGAATAAGGTTTTTGACCTTTATTTAATAATGGAAACAAGACTCCAACTCTAGGATTTAGACTCTAAAGCAAAAACAATAAAAATGACTTTAACAAGACTAACATGAAACTTTGGAACCATACCAATTGTCCAAAATTTTAGAACTTTTTACAGTGATAACAATGGCTCCACTTGGGATAGTGTGCCCTTGTGGTACACTAATAACCTGCAGTTCCAGTGCTTTATCCACTTGTGATAAAAACAAAAATTTGATTGAAAAGCATCCCCTTTAAGCTACTTGGGCCTTCACCTCAGGCTTAAGCCTTCTATTTCATCTTGTCATTATTAGAAAAAAATGATAAAAACGCATATATACAATGTCCTGAGAGATTGGTAATACTTTAGCAACAATAATGCTTTAGGAGCCTACCATTAACAGGTCCTCCAGCATAGGATCCTCCATCAATTTCCTCCAGAATATAAGTGTTGTTTCCATGAAAAGTAGCAATCTGATAAGGACCTTTCCATAAATTCTCAAACTTACCGTGCTTGCCTTTTTCTTCAATTCTGGCCTCCCATTTCAGCACCTTGTCTTGTATCTGAAAACTGTCTTATTTGATCTTTTTACCAAATGTACTCTTAATTCTGTCCTGGCCATGTTGATGACTGTCATAGACTTCATTCCTCTTCTCTTGCAGGGCTATCAACTGACTGATTCTCCTCTGAATGGCAGTTGATTCTTCTTCAAGTCCTTGAATTAGTTTCATTACCGATACTCCAAGTGATGTTGGAAATATAGCTTCAGCACCATAAACTAATTCATATGGCGAAGTCCCAATTGATCTCTTTGTACAAATCCTATCAGCGCACAAGGCATACTTCAATTTTAAATGCCAAGCTTTCTTTTTTTCCTGCAGTGCCTTTTTGATGATCCTTACAATGCTCTTATTTGACGATTCAACAAGGCCATTTCCTTGCGGATAGTAAGTAGTAAAGTGTCCAAGAGTAATGTGATATTGGTGAAAAAAGTTAATCATTTTCTTGGACTTGAAAGATTTAGCATTATCTATTATAATCTTCATTGGGCAGCCAAATCTAGACAATATATTATTTTCTAGAAAAGAAATAATTAGTGAATCATTAGCTTGCCTGGTTGGAATCACCTCTATCCATTTGGTGAAGCAATCCATTGCTATGAGAATCTAGCGATGCTGCCCTAATGAAGGAGGATGAATCTCTCCAATAAAATCCAATCCCCACTGCTAAAAAGATGCTTCCACGTAGATAGGAACCAAAGGCATAGGCATAAGTTTTCTTCTCCCTTCAAAAATTTGACATTCATGACAAGCAACCGCCCTTTTATAAATGTCTCTAAACATAGTTGGCCAAAAATATCCAGCCCTTAGAATCTTATTTGTTGTAGCTTTCCAATAATGATGAACTCTGCAATATCCTTTTTGAAACTCGCTCAATAACTTTATCAGCTTCTTCTTCAAGGAGACAATTCAACAAAATCCCTCCTGCATCTTTCCAAAACAGATTTTGATCATATACAAAATATCTTAAGGAATTCAGCTTAACAAACCTTGCTTTGGACTTCGTTAGATTGGTGGGAGATTTATTATGTTGTAGAACAAAAGCCACATCCTTATACCATTCTGAAACCAAGAATTTCTCATTGATTTGAACCAATTTTTCCTCGTTTTCAGAAATTTCTGAGATTTCTGCATTCAGATTTATGTCAAGACAGTCCAGATTTGACTGAGTCATTAGCTTTTCCAAGCCTTGACCCTTCACCAATTTGGTTGGTTTGATGTCTATATCATACTCTAGCAATTTGGCTATCCATTTTCCCCTCTTACCATCTGTATCTGCTTGTGTTAGAATACCTTTTAGTACAACACTTGGAATATGTAATAATGCAGGACATAGATTTTGAAATCTTTTATAGCTTTCACCAAGGCATAAGCTTTCTTTTCTAGAATATTGTACTTCAGTTCAGCATTTGCTAATGTCCTACAAGAGAAAGAAATAGGTTGTTCAGTACCTTGCTTTCCTTTTTGTAGCAAGACTCCAGCAATTGTATTCTCGGAAGCAAATGTAAAAATAAGAAATTCCTTGGAAAAATTTGGATTGATGAGTACCGGTGCTTGTGTAAGTGCCTTCTTGATTTCTTCAAAATATTTCTTTGCTTCAGATGTCCACTTAAATTCCACTCCTTTCTTTAACATCCTTGTTATATCCTTGACAATCTAAGCAAAATTAAGAATGAAATGCCTAACAAAATTCACCTTTCCAAGAAAAGATTGGATCTCTTTCCTACTTCTTGGCAGGTCTACCTTTTGAATTGCATTAACTCCATTAGGATCAATCCTAATTCCTTCTTCAGAAATGATATGACCAAGTAACTTGCCTAATGTTAGAGCTTACTTTTAGTAGGATTAGGATAGATAACAAACCTTCTACATTTCAGCAAAATTTTCTCAAGGTGCTTCAAATGATCTTCTTCTTTCTTTGAAAAGACTGTGATGTCATTAAGATAAACAACCACTGATTTATCCTTTTCTTCAGCAAAAGCAATATCCATTGCTCTTTGAAAGGTGGTCCCCGCATTCATGAGACCAAAAGGCATCTTGGCATACATGAATGTGCCCCATGGTGTTGTGAAGGTTGTCTTCTCCTCATCATCTGGATGCACAAGAATATGGTTGTACCCTGAGAAACCATCAAACATAGACATCCTTTGTGAACCAAAAATATTTTGCAGAATTGAATCCATCCTGGGAAGAGGATAGTTATCTTTCAATGAAGCCTTATTGAAATTTCAGAAATCAATACAAATTTTAATTTCTCCACTCTTCTTTCTAACTGGAACCAAATTTGCAAGCCAATTTGAGAATCTGATTGGGACAATGATTCTAGCATCAAAGAGTTTCTTAATTTCATTTTCAACCAATGGCATTAGAAGCAGATTAATTCTTCTCAACTTTTGTTTGAAAGGTTTCTCATTTTCTTTAATAGGAATAGTATGCTGAATAATGGAGGGATCATACTGTTTTAAATCAGCATAACTCCAAGAAAAAACATCAACAAACCTTTTGATTATCTCAACATATTTGGCTTTCATATCAGCTGAAAGAAACTTTGAAATTTTGATCATTTTAGGTACAACTGAAGTACCTAAGTTGCAACTTTCTACTTTGTCCCCATCAGCTTGTATCTTTGGGGATTTGAACACATCATTATGGTCGAACAACTTCTCAAGAGGGATTAGACCCTTTGGTATTGAATTGTTTTTTAATTGCAAGACTTCAAAATTTTCTTTTGACTCAACAAACATGTTTTGTTGATCCACTTGAGTGCTTTCAAATTCTTCTTTCAATTCAATAAAATTCTTTACCTGTTGATCATCCTCAAAAACTTGCCAATTTGTGATATTATCTGGTATAGCTGGTTTATGACAAACTTCGACCTCATAGTTTTCAGAAGAATGAATAGGAATGACAAACAAACTTGCTGAAACAGCAAGAGAATCAACAATGGAATTTTGGTCTCTAGTTTTGATAATGAAAGAATATGCCTGAAAATTTTCCAACATATCTAAAACTAGATTTCTGTATGCTCCCATTCTTACATCCTTTGTTTGATAGACACCCTCCACTTTTCTGATAACCAATTCAGAATCTCCAAAAACAGAAATATTTTGAGCCTTCATTTTCATCAAGACTTCTAAGCCCAAAATCAGAGATTCATATTCAGCCATATTATTTATGCAGTCAAAATTCAGTTTGTAAGAGCAAAACTTGCTTTCATCACTTGGACTTGTGATCCAAATTCCAACTCCCACCCCTTCTTTTCCCGCTGATCCATCAAAGTACAAAGACAACCATCTCTTCATCTCTTTCCCATCTTCTTGCTGGTTTTCTATTTTCATCTCTTCCAGTCCACTATCAACTGACTCATTAAAAATAATGGCAGATCCAAGTTCAGTATCAAATGAATAAATAGGAAAATTCTGAGGTTTATCTTTGTTGCTTACCATATAAGCCATTCTGGTCTCCCGACACAATCTCTTTTGCTCACCAAAAACAGGGATGGTGGCATAGGTAAGGTCCATCTGCATTGTGCCTTTGATTTTTGCTGCCCATGATCTTGATAGCAACATCCCAAACTTTGGCGGAATGTCAGCCACAACAATGTCCATAACAATTGTCTTCGCTGGGATTTGTGTTAGACCAACAACAACATC
Organism: Pinus taeda; assembly: GCA_000404065.3. Lineage (NCBI taxonomy): Eukaryota > Viridiplantae > Streptophyta > Pinopsida > Pinales > Pinaceae > Pinus > Pinus taeda. Next base: position 35,987 of record APFE030094341.1, on the reverse strand, counting down.
TTTGATTAAACCAATACATTGGACTCTTTTTGAATCAAAAGAGAATAAATCCTTATATGGTCTTGTTACCTGTAATCCTAACCTCTCCATAATTAATTTGGGCATGAGATTATGAGAAGCCCCCAAATCCAACATAGCATTATGTAAGGTCATATCATGAATACTAATGCTTACATAGAAAGGGGGAAACTCTTCATTCTGATCATCTTCTACCCTTGGACCCAAGTATATAGTAGGATTATCTTCTTGTACATTTAAGATATCAGCAGCTCCTAGTTGTGACTTTAACATCTCTACAATCTTGCTTCTATATTTATCTACCTTGAGAATCTCACTAAAAGGGACTGATATTTTGATTTTTGCAATTTCATTCTCAAGGTCGAAAATAGAAACAATTTTTTCAGCTTCTTTGATAGGAGGTGGAGGTTGAGTGTCCTTTTTACCAAGTAGAGAATCATTTTTACCTTCAGCAACCTTTGGGGTATCCTTTTTGGCTTCAACATCCTTTGAAACATCTTTCTTGGGTTGTGCTTTGTTTGCAATAATTGGTACATTTATGTTTCTAAGATTGTATTGTTTTTGCATTTCAAAGATAGCATGTTGATACCCCTTTAAATAATCTAAAGGCTCTTCACTTTGCTTGGTCAAACTGGACTCATCATGTTCTTCTTTAGTCAAGAAAATTCCTGAAATTTCTTCATCAAGACGATGGATAGATTATTCAGGAATCTCAGGATCATCTTCTTCATCAACTAAACTCTGTTGAAAAGGAGGTCTCACTGGAGGATCAGGCTATTGATTCCTATTTTCTCTTGGTCTTTGTTGGTTTTGAGGTCTCTTGAATTGAGGGTTTCTAAATTGAGGCTCCTGTTGCACAGGGGGAGTAGAGGTGTTTCCAAGAGCTAACCTATCCATCAACTTCTCCATGGTCTTCATCATATCTATCTTATCTTCAGGAGTTGAAGAGGAAGGTTTCTCTTCTTCTTTCAATTTAGATTTTCCCATTTTTTATTTTTTGGCAGCTACCATGTTTACTTCTACCTTTATTGCATCATTTTTCATATCAGCAAGTGTGGCAGACTCTCTCTCTCTTAGCAAAAGAGAAAAATCAGAATCAAATGCTTCAACATATCTCATTTGTGCTAAGGCTTCTAGAGGTTTCAAGCGAGCTGGGATTGAGTTAAACACTTTGTTGAACCTCTTTGAGAAATTTTGAATGGTTTCATTAGGTTCCCTTCTAAGATTATTGTACTCAGTAAGTGCTTGAACTAGATTAGTTCTATTTCCCCATTTCCTTAGAAAGTTATCTTCAAATTCTACCCAATTATGAATGCTTCCTGCTGGGAGGGCTTTAAACCACTTTCTAACTTCTCCAATAAACGCCTGTGCAAATAGTATTAGCTTCACATCCTCATCATCAACTTCCTCTCTGTCAGCAAAATCATTAAATTTGTCTACATTTTCTTCTGCTGTAATTTCTTCATCATCACCCCATGTTGGAATTGTTGCAGCATATTTGCTAGGAAGATCATGCAAAACAGCAGGGAGTGCAAGTGGGGCATACCTAGCAAGTACAACCATGATTAAAGGAGGAACTGTAGTTACAGGGATAAAAGGGACAAAGGATGAAGAACTGATATGAGGAGGACTGCTTGGTTTCTGAAAGCCACTAGGAATAGCAGAAACAAAAGATGAGGAATTGATACGAAGAGGACTACTTGGGCTCTGCAAACCAGTGCCAAATGTACTCCAATTTGGAAGAGGTAAAGCAGCTTTAGATTTTAACAAGACTTCAAAAGGATCAAGTTCTTTCAGTTTATCTAAGGCTTCCCTTTCTAATAGTAGCTCAGAGGTAACCACTTCCCAAATTCTTCCTTGTCTTCTTGTGATACTAGGGCTGAGGTATCAATTCCTCTCTTTTGCATATATAAGATAATACCAATGAGTTCTTCTTCATTTTCTGATCTAAATAACACTTCATGAATTTTATCATCAACTATTTTGTCTTCAGGACTTCTTGAGAATTCAGAGAGCAAAGATTTCAAATAAGATGGAGTACCTGGTGTTTCAGTAAATATTTGTCTGTTTCTTGAAACAGTGTTGGTATTGTCCACAGGAGTAGGTGGATTGGGGTCAAGATTTCTCCGTGTGTACCTCTTTCTCCAAGCCACCTTTAAAACTTTGAAAATGTATGGAGTCATCAAGATAGATTGCAGCCTCGAAAAGTTGTCTGAGCTCCTACTACCTTCAGAAGTTCAACTTCTTGATTTTCTGGAATGAGTGATCTTCAGGCTCTCGACATACGCACCAAAATGTTATCACAAAACCTTCTCCTGATACGCTGCTAACCAGGAAGACCTTGAGTAACTATTTCAAACCAACTTTTGGCTGAGGCTTAGCCTCCTCAACCTGAGAGGGCTCTCTCACTAGGTTAAAGATTTTAATTAAAGATTAGATGGCTACTCTATGAAAAACAAGTGAAGAAATATAATTGGCCAAACACAATAAATAAACTTCCATTGGGCTTATGGAGTCAGAAAATGTTTCAGTATCATAGCAAAATTATCTTTACATGGAAGTCAGGGCATCAAGAGTTTTAATATGTCAGCAAAACAGAACAAAAATATAAGGAACACAACCTATAAACACATGTAGGAAGTTAGAGCATTGTAAATGAATTCTAAGTAACATGCATTCATACCACTGCAAGTGAGTAAATGGAGGAAACCATGAGGGAAATTAAACATTAAAACTCTCTTCTGAATCATGAGTAGTAAACCCAAAATCTCTGTATTAACATGAAAACACAGTCTCCCACAATGACACAGTATGACTGTTTCTTTTGAAAATTTCCAACCCTTGGTGCATTACACCTCTTGTCCTTTATAGATTTCATTACAATCTTGGATTCCTTCCTCAAACCTAAGGGGAATTCGAATTTACTTGACATTGACACCTATTCATACTTAAAACAAACTATTAATTACAACTAGTTGTTATCTGACAGTCCTAGAATCCTAGTACAACTAGGAGTGTAATTCCTTATTATGCTAGCAACAACCTAGACTATGGAATAAATTTGGTCTTTGATAGTTGTTCCTCCTCAAATTTGGCATTGGTGATGACTTTAAACTCCATGCTAGCTTTCGATTACCTGTCCTTTGACTGTCCTGGAAACTAGGAAACTGCTCCCTGTATTACTGCTTTGGTTTTCAATAAGATTATTCGAAGTCTCTGATAACCATGTTGTCTCTTTTAATCACATGAAATGCATTAAATTAACCATAGAACCTACTCCTACACTTGTGCCAAGACAAAAACTCTTGAATGTTTCCTGAAGCATGACAAGCTGGTTGAGCTACAAAATAACTACTATTTTCGTAGTGCAGGATTTGGTGTTTGTATATGTCTTTCATTTCTTGAATCTATCTTTGCTTATGGTTCAAACCTTCTTAAGTGGCTTTCTTATACCTCTGCAACAACACCCTTTTCAAAATAATCTCCTTTTCATTTCAATATAGATCCACCAAAAAAAAAACTGGCAACTATTTCATGTTTCCTAGCGTGCTACGAAACTTCTGTGCATTGCATGTCACCTACAACAGTTTCGTAGCGTGCTGCGAAACTGCTGTGTGAGTCAAAAACACAGTTTTTTCTCAAAATTGTCATTCTTGAGATTTATTTATCGTTTCACCATATGCTAATGGGCCACATAAATCTGACATTATCCATCCAAAAACAATCTTCAAAACGGTAAGTTCCACATCAAAATTGTATTAAGACTCCTCACTTATTGTATGGCTCATTTAAGCTGAGGCTGACCTCCAGACTTGTTCAGCTGAATCTCCAAGTCTTCAATTTGTCTTTTCATCATCCTGATTTTAGTTCTTAATTTACCATTGATCCTTCTGATATATCTTTCCTCCTTTATTTCAGGGACAATCCAAGTGAAGTATTGAGCATGGCTATCAACCACTTCATCTCTTGGAACTTTTCCATCTTCCCAAATGGCTTTTACTCTTTTGAAAGTGGATTTTTCAACTGCATGTTTCCTTGCCCTTTTCTTAAGTTGAGCAATCTCAAGATTGGCAGACATAAATTTCTTTTTGACCTCTTAAAATCTACATTCTTCTTCTTGAGTGATAATTGCCTTATTTCTGTCATCTGTGTGCATTAGTGATGATTGCACTGGTGGAACTGCAGGCTCTTAAAGGAACTCCGCTACCTCCCCTGTCTCACTTACCTCTGGCTCTGTCTCTTGTAACCTTCTTAAATGTCTAGCCACATGCCTTCTTGGCTTGAAAACAAACTCTGAGACTTGGTCATCAAATTGGAGTTTTTTAGAAGATTTAACTCTTTTTGTTTTGCTCTTACCTGCTTCAATTAAGTCTACTTGGACCAAAGGGGACTCTTCTATGTCGATAGCCTAGAGGAGATCATTCAAACTACCATTTGAAGCTAGGCTATCATCAGTGATCACTGCCTTAACCTTTTCTTTGGCTAATTGGCTTTTGGTTATTCTTCTCTAGACTGTTTCATCAATATATTGTTTTTGTACCACTTCCTTGATTTGAACCTTCTTCTTCTATGGCTGTTGAGGAGTATCTTGAACAATTAGTGGTGTCGTAGGTTCCTTCACCTGCTTTCTAGCTTTAAGTTTCTCAAACCTGCTTGACCTTGCTTCTCCTTGATGACTTGCTGCTCGTGAAGATATTTCCTTAGCCCTAGGGCTAAGTCTTGTTTTAGTTCCAAAGCCAGACATAAATAGGAAAGCAGACCACTCCCTACCTACCTTCTAAAGCTCATGTAAAACAATTAATTTGATCAAGACATGATGGAACAACGATGTTTCACAAGCTTCTTTATTCAACTGAATCTTATCAGACATCTTGCCTAAGCTTCAGAAAAGATAAAAAGGTAAGTCTAGAGATATTTTTCCAGTGAAATGTAATAGAAGCTTGAAATGGTAAGAGTACACCTTATGGTATCTTCCTTCACAGGTAAAGTGTCTTTGGATGCATGTGAGTAAGTTGGCAAATGAGTCTTCGACATAGCTCCTGGGCACCGATTTAGTTAAGTCTGGGTCTATGAAGTCGGGCTTCAAGAATACCTTGCAAGGTACCATTTCAAATTTGAAGTTCTTAAACCATCTCTCTTGGCCTCTAGGAATCTTTGTGACTGTAGAAATGACCTCAAGAGAAACGGGTAATTATAGCACTCCAACCTTTGAATTCAAACCTGTGAAATTAAAAGCAAAATCCTTAGTTACTTGACTGTGACCTCCCTGAAGTTTTTCACAGAACCTCCAGCAGCCCACCTATTTGAATGCTTCTTCAACCCCTCTATTATTCATGAGAACGTCTAAGCCTTCAGACTCAACTCTCAAACACCGGCCTGATCTATGGTTCTTCTTTTCTTTAGACATTTCTGTGAAAACCTTGTAAAGGAGACTTGGGAAAACTTGCCCTGTTTTAGTTCGAACACTGCCTCGCTTGAGCTGAAATGGAGAACTGTCTCGCTTGAGCCTTTAAAGAACTCTGATGTATGCTGACCCTGAGCTTTCCAAGTGCTTCTTATGCATGAAAGGAACACGAAAATGACCAGGACAAATTAACCCTTACCTTTTCTTTTTGAAATTTGAAAAGAGTGCATACAAAGACCCCTAATGAAACTAATGATGAGAGTGAATGGTTGCATGTCATGGGTAAGGTTCATGGACTGACACCTAATGATGAAACATTAACGAATTCAGGTGGATTTGACAAATAGACTCGATTTGACACGAATCCACGATTTCGTAGCGCATCCGGTGCAAATTTTAGGTTTTGCGCTACGAAAACTCCTAACTATGAATCCCCGATTTCGTAGTGCATATAGTGCATTTTTTTATTTTTGCGCTACGAAAACTCCTAGGCAATTTCGTAGCACATGTCAATTTTGAAACAACCTAACACATGACACTTTTGAAATAATGTGGGATCTATGATAGGAGGAATAAGGTTTTTGACCTTTATTTAATAATGGAAATAAGACTCCAACTCTAGGATTTAGACTCTAAAACAAAAACAATAAAAATGAGTTGACCAAGATTAACATGAAACTTTGGAACCATACTAGTTGTCCAAAATTTTAGAACTTTTTACAGTGATAACATATTGATTTGATTATTGTTTAGTCTTCCTGCATATTTTAGTATGTGAATACTTATAACCTCCATATGATATGTGATAAGCATATCCTTCTTAAGGATAATCTAAATTGTAGGTAAAGAAAGCTAGTGCAGGAAGAGAAGAGCTAGTGGAAAATTTGAAAAAAGTGCTACAACTACCAATGATAAATAAGTGCTACAAGTTTCTAAGGTATTCGAATAATACAAGGTATGTATAGTACATTGTTTTAGTATTATAGTTGCAATATTAGATGGAAAGGTAAGCCCTAAGATATAACAATAATATCACGTTCATAAATGACTCATGCATTTATAATACAAAAAGTTTGATTTCTGGTACGTATGATATATTGGTGCTCCTGATATTTTGCAAGCCTCTTACATTTTGGACATAGTGGATTTCCTAATCTCATAAAGAAGGCTAGATACACTGATCTTGATATATCGTAACTTGATACTATTATTAATTCTTGTGATAAGCATGGTAACCCTAATGATGAAAGTATGATAATGAGGTTGATACTAAGGATCTTCTTGTTAGGTTTTGATAAGCTTTGTAAAATTGAAAATGTGGAAAAATTGGATGCCTTGACTTGATGGTTGAATAGTATGACAAAGAAGTGATGTGATTATAATTCTTGTAGTGTACACTTTTCTTTTGCTCTAGTTATATGACACTAACCTTTTATGTAAAGTTGATGTATGTTACAATGAAGTAGTTGATGATGATTTGTTTTTTTTTTTTTTTTACATAATACTAATTCTATTAATAAAAACAATAAAATACAGTGAGGCTCCAGCCTCTGCGGTGCTGGAACAGAGTTATATCATTTTTGGACATTTAGAACTAAAACATGACTGCCCACCGAGGGGAAACCAGTTCGAGTAAATCGATGATAAGTGCTGCCCATGCAAGGATTACAACTCAAAAACCAAAAAAGACATTTGTGGAATATTCCAAAACAGACAACATACTTTGAAAAAACATTAAAAAAGCCCCTGAGAGTAGGAGCGGGGAATTGAAACCTAGCTGCATGGACCCACTAGGTGTCGTTTGGTGGAGGAGGCTCTTCCACGATGAGACATATGTACTAATCCCAATCATCCTCAGCTGCTTGCGTGTCATCAGAGATGCCCCCGGTTGCTTGCGTGCCACCAGGAATGCCCCCGATTGTCTGCGAGCCATCAGGGATGTGCTTACCATGCTGAGTGTTGTCATGGGCGTCTTTGCGTTTGCGAGAACCAGAGCTGTTATTCGAGCACTTCTCTTCACTGGAGGCATGCTTCTCCTGGGCCGTCTTCTGCTTGCTGATATCCACCTTCTCCTAAACTGTGTCCTGAGTCTATGCCTCCTGCGGGTGGATCTCTTCGCTAAATGCCACTGTGACAGTGGTGATGATGTCAAGGCAGTTCATGGTGCTATGGAAGCGGAATTGGGTCATGTGATGCGACTAATGAGGGGACTCAGGGGGGTTGGTTGTTTGGGTTGCAGCATTTACTCTCTAAGCGCCAAAGGATTGGGCTCGACCTCTTCCACTGCGGGTGGCGGGATATCTGCCAAAGGATTGGCTTATGGACGGAGTGGAGGAAGGGGTGGCAACGGGGTCATCGGATCAGGAGGTGGTGGCGAGGGAGTGCGATTATTTCTGCCTCAGCTGCTGCCACGCCTGCTGCACATCCGGTGGCGAAGATGTGGCATGGTCTTGCGGCCAGGTTGAGGCTGACTGGTGAGGGTTGAGATGACAAAAGTGCTTGCAGTGAGCGTAGAGTCTACGTGGGAGTTTACAGAGCTATTCAAGCGAGAGATAGTGACATTCTGGGAAGAATTCAAAGCACAGTGAACATTTTGAGAAATATGGATGCCATCCCCCAAATCGATGCAGCTTAGGAGCTAATAACGCCTCCTTGTTGTCGTGCGAGAGCTTTTCTCCTCAGCATCAGGGGGGAAGGAGCAATTCAGTGGGGAAGGGATGAAGGTATGCAGGCTTGCTGAAGCCATGGCCTTAACCTTGCAGAGAGTTTCTCGACCTGTGCACCAGAGTAATGGCACCCAGAGATTGACAGTGGCTTGCCATAAATTACCACAGTTGGGAATGTGGGTGGCCATGTGGCTTAGCTTCCTATCGTCCCCCTGTCTAATCCTCATTAATTTCCTCTTAAAAATCCGCATCCGGAGGTGCAACATCATTTTGCACCAGTTCAGTATATTCTTGTAGCTAGGAAGCATTATAATTATGTTGAGCAAACCTGTGTGTAGAGTTCGATCACTGTCCATCCCCAAATTTGCTAGGAGATCAGCCACTTTGTTTCCTTCTCTTTTGATATGTTTGAAAGTGATTGCTCTATTAGTTGTGAGCGATTGTTCTATGAGCTCTAAATGTGCTGCCAATCTCCAACTACAGAGCACTTTGTGAGCAGGGGTCCCCTGAAGAATTTGATTAGCCATGTTGATAAGTATATAAGAGTCTCCTTCAATTACTAAGGGGAAGAAGCCATGATGCTGAGCTAGTTGAAGTCCTTGCCACAATCCCTCAAGCTCAGCAAAATTATTCATGTCCCATCCAATTGAGCCAAGGAAAATTAATAGAGGTTTGCCTTTATGATCCCTGAATATTCCTCCAAAACCTACCATGCCTGGGTTGCCTTTGGAGGCCCCATAAAAATTTAATTGAGTCATTGCTTGTGGTGGAGGGATCCATTTGCTGGAAGTATTGTGATTTAAAGAGGATTTACTGGGGTTCTCCTGTACCTGGTTGGTACAAAGATTCCAATTCTTCCATATGTTTTTCTCCTGTGGAAGGGTGGGAAAGTCATCTTCGTGTCATGTTTGGAGCGCTAAGGTTTCCTGAAGATTGTTGCAAAGATTTCTCCATTTGATCTCTATAGGTGTACCTTGATTCTTGAAGATGTGGTGATTCCTTTCCTTCCATATAGTCCACATGAGAAGACCTGGGATGATTTTCCACAAAGAGTTTAGCAATTTTCTCTTATACGGATTAATTGCCCAACTGCGGATGGTGTTGGTAATGTCCCCTTTTACTCTTCCTTCTTTTTGACATCTGAAGCTTGCTTTTTCCCAGAGTTTAGTTGCCAGATTGCATGTGTCCATGAGGTGTTGGATGGTTTCTTCCTGTTGTTTACAGTTGGGACATATTGAAGGCCCGTGGAAGCTTTTTTTCTTTAGGTTGTCCCAAGTGAGTATTTTTTTTTGACATAACAACTAGAGGAAAGTAGATACCTTGGGCCAAATTCTAGGAGACCATACTTTGCCCGAAAGAGGGTCCTTGACTTTCTGATTGCTAATCAAAAGGTTGTACGCCTCCTGAGTGGTAAAGGTTCCATGTGGAGTGTACCCCCAATGTAAGATATCCTTCTTATCAGAAAATCAAATTTTCTAGTTTGTGAGCTCTCTGTCCATCTCCTTATGTATTAGCTCTGTTTCTTGCTTGATGAAGTGTGTCGCGCTTAGCCATTGTCTGTAAACCTGACTGAGGGTGGGAGTCCAATGTTGGTTGACTTTGTCCATTGGAAGCTCATCCCAATATTTTGTTTGGGATGGTCTAATCATGTTGCTTATCCTGGGTATTTGCTGCCAAGAGTCGACCCAGAAGTAGGCGTTGTTGTTGTCCCTTATTTCCCAGAAACTGTGTTGTTGAATCATTGCTCTATGCTGTCTGGCCGCATTCCAGATTAAGGATCCTTTTTTCGTATCTATGAGTCGGATTAAATCATCTGGTAGTCTGTTGTTTGCATATTTGGCAGTCTAGAGTATGGCCCAAGGGGTGTGCGGAGCCGAGAGCCATTTCCACCATATTCTTGCTCCCATGACTGCATTGCCGTGTTGAGGGTCTCAGAGATGAATAGCCCCTGAGTTTTTTGGGAGGCAAACTGTAGCCCATTTGACCAGTGCCCATTTGCGATTTTTTCCGAAAGATCCCCATAAAAAGTTCCGCTGTAGATTTTTTTATCTTTTTAAGCACCCATTTTGGTGCCGCCAAAACAAAGAAGAGATAAAGAGGCATTTATTGCAAGACAACTTTGACTAACACTAGGCGACTAGCCATATTGAGGGCTCTATAAGTCCAGTAGGAAAGGCGGGCTTCAAATTTTTCTAGGAGCAGCTGCCAGGAGGTATGCTTTAAAGCAGAGTCAGTCAAGGGGGCACCAAGATATTTGGATGGGAGAGAGGTGATAGAGAATCCCAGAATGTGGGCTATAGAGGATTTAGTTATGGAGGGAGTGTGAAAAAAGAAGATCTAGGATTTGACAATATTTATGCTGGCTCCAGATGCTTCAGTGAAATCATCGAGAAGGGATTTGAATTTTAGGGCCTCTTGAACCGAAGGGTGCCCAAACAACATGTTATCGTCCACAAATTGTTGGTGAGTGGAAGCAGGGGAATTATGGAAGGAGATTCCTCTAAGCTGCTGAGATTGAAGTGCATTCTTTATAATACGACCTAACCCTTCAGCCATTAGTACAAAGAGAAAGGGAGAAAGGGGATATCCTTGACGGATGCCTCTAGAGTGATGAAAAGGGATGGAAGGAATTCCATTAACCAGAATGGAGAAGAAAGTAGAGGAGATTAGACTCATAACCCATCTAACCCATGGAGGAGAGAAGCTAAAGGCTGATAGCATTTTTTGAATGTAATTCCAACTCAACTTAGCAAAGGATTTTGAGAGGTCAATTTTGAGGAGCATACCTGCTTTTTTATGGTGCTTCAGGGAGTGTATGATCTCATGAGTGAGAATGATGCCATCTATGATTTTCCTCCCTTCCACATATCCCAATTGTTCTAACAAGATGAGCATGGGAAGCAGTGGCTTCAGATGGGAAGCAGTGACTTTAGATATGACTTTATAGATAACATTACAGAGAGCTATAGGCTTGAATTTGTCTGGAGTTATAGATTGCTCTTCCTTGGGAATGAGAGCAATAAAAGTCATGTTTAGAGAGGGAAGCATCTAGTGGAGAGTCCTAGACTCTTCTACTACCTGCCAGACTTCCTCTTTGATAAGATCCCAAAATTTATGAAAGAAGTTTGAGGTAAAACCATCTGGACCTGGTGCTTTTCCTTACTTGAGCTGATGCATGGCAGATTCGACTTCCTGTAAAGAGACCGAACGAAGGAGCAGTTGATTGTGTTCTGCTGTTATGATTCTCAGAATGTGCTGGAGAATCCTTTATATAGTTGGTTTTCTGTTGATTTGTGGCTCTTGATGCACTTTTTTGAAATGATTAAGGAGCTCTTTTTCAATATCCTTGTGTTCTTCCAATCTTTCTCCCTACTGATTCTAAATTTGGGTGATGTTATTGTGCATTCTTCTCTATATGGTGGTACGATGAAAGAATTTTGTATTTTGGTCTCCCTCTTTTAGCCATCTTACTCTGGATTTTTATTTCCAGAAGATCTCCTCTTGATTTTCTCTTTCTGCAATCTGATTTTGAAGGAAATTTTCCTGTTCTGAAAGAGCTTCAGTCCTTCCTTCAGTGATTATTGTCTGCTGGATTTTTTTCATTTCCTGAGCTAAAGCATTTTGAGCTTGAAAGATGTTTCCAAAGGTTGATTGATTCCACTGCTTGATGTGCCTTTTGAGATATTTGAGTTTTTGTTGGAATTGAAACATTTTTGTTTCTTCTGGGGGACTGAAGCTCTTCCATGCAGAATGGACAAAATTGTTGAAGTATGGATGTGTCAGCCAGAATTCTTCAAAGCGGAAGGGTCTTCGAGTGGATTTCCCAAGTCTTTGGCAGTGAAGCGAGATGGGCCAATGGTTTGATCCAGATAGAGGTAAGATTGAGGTTGAAAAGTCTCCTCCAAGGTGTATAGCATTGTCTGAAATCAAGAATCTATCTAGTCGGGAGGCAATCTTCTGGGTGCCTGATATTCTATTATTCCATGTATAGATTCCATTGTTGAATTGTAGATCCATGAGCCAGTTGTTTTGTATGAAATCCTTGAAATGGGTACTTTCAATGTCTAGTTTAATTTAGCCTCCATTTTTTCCCCAAGTTTAGTGATCATGTTGAAGTCACCACCTATTATCCAAAGTGGATGGATTCTGGTGGAATTGAGAAAAGTTAACGTATTCAGTATTACTAACTTATTCGCTGCTTCTTGGGGAAAGTAAACATTGGTGAGATGACCATGAACATTGGTCCCTATGATATGGAAGGTAGCTTGAATGAAATGATGAGATGCATGGATGTTAGTGAGCGTAATAGTTGTTCATCCCATGCTATTGCAAGTCCCCCTGAGGCAACTGAGGCATCCACTACTACTGTTTGGCTTCCTGGCCAAGCTTTTGAGAGAGTTTTGCCAAGTGTGGTATTATTACATTTAGTCTCTTGCATGAAGAAAATTTGAGGTTTCTCCTGTTGTATCATCTTTTTGATCATTATGTATTTCACAGGGCTATTTAACCCTCTTAAATTCCAAGATGTGAGCTTCATGATTCAGTAATGGGGAGAGACCTGTAATACTTGGTTAACTTGGAATATATTCCTGATTCCACCAGCATTTCCCCAATTCGGATGGTTCTTTGTAGGTTTTTATTTCTCCCTTCTTTCTTGGTGTATTTAGGAATATTTTTCCCATCCCATTGACTCCCTGGTTGAATACCTAAAGTTCGTTGTTGATGTGCTCTAGAGAGAATAACTTCCAGACTTTCTAACTGGCTTTCCGGAATTTTGTTAAATTCTCTTTTCCTGCAGGCTAGCTCAAGGCTGAATATATCCAGATCTCCTATGTCTATACTTTTAGGATCTTCTTCCATATGCTTGGGTTCACTGCTTTCCACCAAGAAGTCCGTTGAATCGTCGGGTTCTTGCAGAAATATGTTGATGTCCATACCACTAGGTTTCCAATCTGGATTCACATTAGTGGTGGAGGTTGGAGGTTCTTTGGATCGCAGGGGCTTTTGATCTTGCCTTGAATCTGTGGGATTGGTTGTAGAGGGTGATTTGGGTGGCTTTGCAGAATGCATGGGGGTTTCAGAGTCTAGTGATGCTGGTTGAGCCAGGATGTCGAAGCTGTTGCTGGTAGAGGGTATTAAGGCACTGGCAGGAGGATATTTGGGGTGCGATGCGGGTTTTTTGTGATTCTTTTTTCGATTGTTTACTTTGGTAAATCCTTCAGAATCTGTTTTCTCTGAGGTAGTATAGGTTGTGGATTTAGCATTTAGCGGGCAATCATGAAAAAGACGGCCATGGGCATGACATTTTCTACATCTGAAGAGGACATGTTCATAATCTAAAGACTGAATCCACTCAAAATCATCATGATATAGACTTACTGAATCTAGAAGAGCTTTTCTTAGATGCATGTAGACACAAATGCAGGCGTAGGAAGTATATCTTCTGAGTTTTGTTTCTTCCGCTATCTTTATGAACTCCCCCAGACCATTTTCGATGTCTTTTAGTGAATCTTCATTCCAATACTCCAATGGAAGGGAGTATAGTCGAATCTAGACTGGTGCCTAGCTTAGATCCTCTTTGTTCGGGTTGAATCTTTCGATCCAGTCTCTCAGGTACAGGCCAACAACGTTGAAGAAATAGGGTCCGCCATCGATTACCCTATTTTGGTCTTCTATACAGTTAATGACCGCCATAAAGAAACCTTTTGGTCCCAGCTGTAGGGTGGTGCGCCCTTTGGGTTTCCATTTGGCTGCAATCCATCCCTGCAGGGCTTTCTCCATTGGCCAGAAGCAAATAAATTTCCCGATTAGAGCATGGTCTTTCATGAATTGAATTTGGGTGTTGATTATTTGACTTGGTAATTCAATCTTTGGTATTTCTGTTGCAACATGCTTGCAGGTCGCAAAGGTTGCTTTGGGGACCTCATCATTTCCTGCAGTGTCTAGCTGCCTATTCTGAGTCATTGCCGCCATTTCCTGTGGCCCTTTCTGTTTACCTTGTTTATTCTGGTTTGCCTTCTTTGTCCCGTTGGTAGGATGATCCAATGCAGATGCCCCTTCAGTTTTATTTTGAGCCTGAGGTTCGCTGTAATCATTGGGGCAAGGCTTTGAGTCCCCCCCGGAAGGTAATCCATGACGAATGTGTTATTCGCTACCGTATGCAGTTGCTAGGGGTGCAAATGTGTTGTTGCAGACACGTCATCGTCAGAGAAGGACCTCCGTTGCAGGGCCTGACAAAACCCTAATCCGCCATGTTCTGCTCTCAAGCTAGCAGTCAAACAAATATTGAATGTTGATGATGATTTGTTATGACTATGATGAATATATGTTTTAGAACTTGATATAATTTAACTACATGATCTAATAGTTTTGTTGATGCATAAAAGAATCATGATATACAATTTGATGTCTTTATTAATGTTGATTGAAGTGGTTTCCCATTCAAAGGGAGAAACTCTCCATAAGACCCCAACACCTATTATTATTTGCAGAAAATGAATAGAACACCCTTGACTATTTTAAGGAAGAATTATGGACATGAATAACCATCTGATGTTGTTGAATATGTTTTGGAAAGTTCTTATATGAGCAGAGAAGGTTTCTCCTAGTCCAAGCCCCAATCGCTGGGAGAAAGGCTTAACCGTATGGTTATAGGCCTCCCAACCACATAGAAGAAGGCATATGGGTGAGGTTGAGCATGTAGGATACTAAAACTAAATCCTTATGCATGGAATCAGCAGCACACTAGGAGTATTAAAAACCTAAAAATATGGAGAAAATAATAGAGAGTTCTATGAGCAGGGAAGTTTGAATATTTGACTTATTAAAGAGAATGTGATTGTCTTGACTAATTTTGTGTTTGCAGGGGACTAGAATATGCATATCAATATGTTATCATTGTAACTAGTATATTACCATATTTGGTAATGATTGCAAGGGTTTGAAAAAAATGGCTTTTGGCTTGACTTAATATAGATGAGTAGTGTTGGAATTTTGATATAATGATTGACAGCTCATAGATATATTTTCTCTTACATATTGATTGAATTAACAGTAATAACAATTTATGGTTTTGATCATATTTGGTACTTGACAATAGTAATTTCCCTTGATGTGGCACAAAAATATGGGCATAGTGATTAATATTGGTATTCAATATTGATTCTACATTGGCATTGTCACATTGGTTGAAGTGTAAACAATTATGTTTTAGTATGTAGTAATCTCACAATGAATGGATGAAACTTATATGACTTATCCTTGATGTATAATGACAAAAATAATCCATATCATGATTATGTGGATGGCCTGACGAAGTTGGATATTGGTTGATGAAAATCGCTAACAAGACAAATAGATAAGTTTCTAACCTGGTATTTGGGTGTGAGCTCTTCCTGGCACCTGGTCCGAAGAGCTTGTTAGTGATATCGATAAAAATTTTTATGGCTTTGATATTAGTTTTGGTTTGACATTTAAGGCTTGATAAACATACTTAGTTGGTTTGATTGCATAATATTAATTTTTTTAAGGTTGAGCATATTGGTTTGGTCAGTATTATGTTTGCAGAAAGCATTGTATGGTTTGAAGCAAACTTCTCGAGCCTGGCATGTCTGCATTGACAGTTACTTGGTAAGGGCTAGAAGATGTGCCGATCCAAAACTCTTCTTCAAAATTGGTCCAAGGTATGCCTTTGATTTTGGTTTTATATGATGAGGATCTATTCTTGATAGGTAATGAGCCTATGGTGATCAAAGTAAGAGGGAGTTTTCCTCTTAGATCAAGATAAAAGACTTTGGCATGATGCATTGCTATCTAGGATTAGAAGTTTGGAAAAGGAAAATGTGTCATGAAGTTAATTGGAATGATGGAACGTAAATCCTTAGACACCCCGATGAAATTAAATTTCAAGAAGTTATGCAGAGATGTTGCTGGACCTTACTTGGGTAACTCCTCTAAGTACTGATAGTTGATTGAGGCATCGATGTTCCTTGAGAACACCCATTTGGTATATGCTTGGCAGTAAATACATTGAGTACAAATTGAGTTGTCGCCAAGAACATTTTGAAATAATTTGCATGGGGCAATCAATTTTTGTATAAATCATTCTGCTAGAGATGTACAATTGCATGGATACATTGATGTTGACTAGGATAGATACATTATATATAAGAAGATCACATTTGGGTGATGCATTAGTTTGGTTTATGCCATGACATCTTGGATGAGAAAGAAATAGAAGTCTGTAGCTTTAAGCATGACCGATATTTAATACATTATTGCTAGCATGGATATATGTGCGATAGTTTGGAAGCTCGTTGGAGAGTTATTTAAGTATCTTTTGGATATGACCATGGTATCTTGTGAAAAAAAGAGTTCGATCCAATTGAGAGGTATATAACTGGGATAGAGAGATCTTCATATATTGAGACAATGCTACTATGTGAGGCAATTTTGGGCTTGTGGTTGTTGCTTCCATGCGAGGGAGGATGAATAAGGTATCCTATTTATGATATGTATTTGTTCTAACATGATATTTGATTTGATGTTCCGTATGAATAGGAAAACAAAGGATTGTTGCTCAAAAGAACTTCATAAAGTAGTATGATTTCACTATTCATTGAACTATTTGAGCCTATACCAGATGTGAGCACATTGATATGTTTTTGATATACAAAGAGAAACATGGATTGATGGATGTGACCCTCTTGAGTAAGGGTTCCGGATGATCGAGGAAACTGAGCTATCTCTTCCCCCTTGTTTGATCTCCCAGGGTGAGGAATTGAGTTGTAGAGCTCCTATGGTTGAGGGATCTCTAGACAATAGGGTATCTCCCCTATTTGTCATGCATAGGGTGGAAGGGGTAGCAACCCCATCTTGGTCTAGCAAAGTATACCCCAGTTGACATCATATCCACAAGACAAGCTTGTTGGGATTGTAGCTCCTCGTTTGGCCAACGGGTTGAGAAAGCTTGGGGTGTGTGATACTTACCTTTGGTAAGTTGGGTATTATTCCCAAGATTTATTATGATGCAGGTGTTCTACCACATGACTCTTAAGGGTCATTGTTTGGAAGATCAAGAGGCAATAGGATGTATGAGATATTATATCTCTCCTATTGCTCGATATAGGGTGGAAGATGTATGCTCCCCTATGAGATGAATTTGAGTGAGAGTATCCCATAGGACCTTACCCACTGTCATAAACATGAGGTGAGAGTGTCCCATAGGATCTTCCTCATTGTCAGTGAATTTCAGGTTGAGATGTGCTCCATAATATGGTTTTAGGTTAAATAGGGATCCCTGATGTTGTTATGGATTGAGATAAGCTCTCTGATGTTATTGAGGGTGGTAGCTTGGACTCCCCTCTGATGTAAAATTCTTCTTATTTTAGATTCGAGAGTGTTCAACATTTAAGCAAAGATACAGAGAGAAGCATGGATGAACAAATATGAGAAGAAATGATTAGAGATGAATAAAGACGACATTTAATGATCATGAGATACTTTTGATGAGACATATGTTGCAGTTGGTAATTCCTCCCTAGCCGACAGGTAGTGTTAATTTTGGAAACTCGGGGACAAATTCCCTCCTTCGTAAAATCTCCCTCATCAAGGAAGACTCCTACTAGTGCTTGGAAGAATTTAATTTGGTTAAGGAAAAATATATTTTAATATGGAAACCCCCATGTGCACAAAAAGGACAAGTTGGCCCAAAAGGAAATTAGACACCCTTGGATGGCTATAAATACAAGTTGAGTGACCGTCATTGGGTGATCATCTATAACAACCTCTGGTTGATTTTCCATGTAAATAAAATAAGACCAAGGTCATGGGACACATGTTCCAAGTTGAATGGTGGGGAAAATATTATAGTGGGCATCACTTATGGTTTATTAATGGCTATGGAAATTCGCAAAGACAAAGCGGAAATAAATGAAATTTAGTATAAGAAATAAAGAAAATTAGGAGAAAAGGAAGGTGAAGAGACACAAATATGCATGCAATGGAAATTAGAGAGAAAATAAGGAAAATGAAAGAAAAAGGAGACATTAATGATAAAAAGGCATCAGAGAAATAGTTCACAACTTTTTGTTAGTTTTGCCTTGGATTAATTTGAGAGAGAGAGAGCTCCAAGAGGAGAGAGAAAGTAAGTAAGCAAAGGAAAGAAAAGGGAAAGCAAAGGAAAGCAATGGAGCATAAGGAGAACATTGGATCAAAAACTGCAACAAGATTACATTGCAGGTAACAGGTTGCATGTTTGGATTCCTTGTTGAGATTTGGATGCATGGTACATACATGTTGTTCTTTGGTTATTTTTTGTCATTGGCATGGGATTTCCCTAGATTGAGAGTGGTTTAATCCTTTCCTTGATACTTCCTGGATATCGATGATGCAGTGGGTTTCCCATTTGGATTTCTGATTGGTTCTTAGGTTCCCTATGACTGTGGGTTGGGATAGAATATCTGAAGCCCTGGAACAACTTGGATTCCCTGGGATATGGATTAAGATGATAGTTCTATGGATCCCTATAACAAATTGGGTCCCTGGAGGATGTGGGTTGAGATAGGAGTCTCTGGAACCCTAGAAAACTTGGGAAGAGACCGATTTGGTTTGGTATTAGTGATTTCTGGATTGTTTATGTGAAACCATTATGGTCGAGGGTTGAGGTGGTTTGGCATATGGAAGCATTGGTTGGTTCTATTTTGTTTTAACCCATATGATCCCACATTCATCCTTGGAATATGGCAAGAGGGTGATTGGATGAAAGACAGATTTGGGTCATCCTAATCTATGGTCGGGTGGTACATGGAAGTCCCTGACTTGGTTTTCATTTGCATATGTTAATATGAGTTATTTTCTTATTATGATTAATGAGCACATGCACTGTTATTATATTGATCTTATTGCTGCTTTATCATGGCTTATACTTTGGTTATATGCATGGTTTTATGATGTTCTCTATAAATGGATATTGTTTGTGATTTGATAAGTTATTGAATGGTCGATGAATGCATAGGATAACAAGTGTTGTTGCAGCTACCTTGAGAGGGAACTGGACCTTCTTGATAATTATATGATGAAGTTCAAAATTTTGTGATCATATATGCATTCATGACATGTAGCTTCTATGATTACTATCTATTTGACGAAATGTGTATCATGTATTAGGTATGTCTTGGTCAAGATCTTGCTTGAGTATTAGTTATTTAGAATTGTTATCACCTTATACACGATTCTTGAAAGTTCTGGGAACTTTTGGGTAGTGGCATGAAGGGCATCCCTAAAAAAGTGGCACAAATCTTGCAACCCATGGCACAAAATAGAGAAATTTTGGTCATAACGACATGGAGGTAGGCTTATGTGTGTGGTCAGAGCCTCCCAACTACATGCACAATGTGTTATGGGTGTGGTTGGGGTGTCAACCTTGTGAAAATGAATTCCATATCAAGGATTGATCACTAGGGGTGGTTATCAGGCTGCTGAGTGACATAGTGTCCCTAAGGGGTGGT
Source organism: Pinus taeda (assembly GCA_000404065.3). Taxonomy (NCBI): domain Eukaryota; kingdom Viridiplantae; phylum Streptophyta; class Pinopsida; order Pinales; family Pinaceae; genus Pinus; species Pinus taeda. The sequence goes on along the minus strand of APFE030094341.1, from coordinate 16,392 downwards.
AGTATGTGTTATGGTTTGTAGGCCCCACTTCCATAACCAGAACTTGGAGGTTGGTGTTGGCTTAGGTGGGATTGACCCAGGTTCAAAGTGTACTACACACCAACAAAACCATTAACCACTAGCCCTTTCGGCAACGACCTACAAGCAGATTGCAGTCTCACCCGAAGTGGTTATGGGAGGTTGTAGAACTAGGTCTCTACAGCCAGAGGGATACTGCGTTGTAGCACCCGTGTATTCTCTTATTTTTTATACATATCTACTACCTCGCATTCATAAAATACTTCTCGCTAATACTTTACTTCACAAATTTGTATTCATCACATAAACATATCATAGAACAATATAACATCTACCTGCAATCATTACTTCGCATAAACAGATGGAAAGCAAACATACAATAGATATGAACATAGAATATGGCCCAAAACTTCTTCTTTTTATTAAGATGAATCACTTCAATATATTTGTAGAAATTTTCCTACAAATCAGCTAGCTTTGATACCATGTAGAACTTTTTCTACAAATCAGCTAGCTCTGATAC
>APFE030094341.1:0-15611 GCA_000404065.3 Pinus taeda | reverse complement strand
AATTTCCCACCTGTAGATCAACCTGGTAATGTAATGTACTAAAGAAAAACACTTGATCTACTTCTACAAACAATTTAGTGGAAGCTTAATCAACCATGAGAAACATCAATAGGAACACATATAACTAATAAGAAGGAATCAATCACACATAACACAGAAGAATTTACTCGAGGAAAGCACCTGCCTAAAACCCCATCTCTGTATTATTATACAAGTGGAAATATAGTCCGGATTACACAAAGCCTTAGCTCGGAAGCTATCCAGCTCTTAGTACAATCCCTCTGCTGCTCATAGATAGTCAAAGGCTTCTCACAAACCTTCTCCTCTTCCCTCCAAGCCTCCTATTTCCTTGTGCAGTTTCCTTGGGGTCCAGAGCTGCCACCTATGTAAATTGGCCTCTTCACACACTCACTAACCCCTAATCTAATTGCACAAACTTGAAGGAGATAAATCCTCATCATGGATGAGCTTCATTTATAGGAAAAATATTCATCCAACTGATAGTACATTGTCCCTTCTCTGATCTCAACTGGGTCTCTGTCTGAACTGCCATGCATTAGTTATCCATGAGAGAATACTCAGTTATCTGAAAATAACAGTTGTCACATGCATGCAAACATTAAAAAACTATATCTCATTAATTTAACAACTTGTTAAATTAATCTAACTGAACTTGAATAAGTTAAACTAAGTCAACTGATCCTCTCAATATAGAGCTCATCCTTAATTCCTCAATCAGTGGAGCAAATCAAGGACACATTCCCAATAAGTGGAGAAATTATTGCATGCTCTCACAAAGACTTCAAGTTTGATTTTCCTTAACTAATTAACTCATGGAGAATTAATTAATTAATATTCAAACTGTTGGTAAGACCAAATTCGAATTTTACTTCTTATTTTAGACCAGGCACTGTCTAAAAATAGGAATCCAACTTGAACTGCTAAAAATAGAACTTCTATTTTTAGCACTTCCATTTTTCATTCCCTGTTGTCCAATCCAACACTGATACCCAAACTGCTATTTTTAGCAGTGCTATTTTTAGCAATTTCTTGTTACCAATTTTCAACAACAATTAGCTTCTCGACCTGTGCACCCAGCCAGAGGTGGTCTGCACACTAAGTTGTAGAATCTTCTAAGGTCTCCGCGAACTCAACTGTGGAGCCTTTCCTTTGGCCCAAATCACATACTAAAAAGAAAAAATACAATTACTTGTGTTCATCAACTCTATCTTTTTTATATCTTTGACAAGGAATTACATCTCCTTATATACATTACATTACTACAAAACCATGGTTCACAGACCATAAGCTTGATAAAACAATCACATAAACCTCGATACCTGTTACAAAATTAGGAAGCTTCAACCCACCTTGAAGCCCCTAGGACATCGCATGGTAAATATAACTTCCCTCACTCTGCTCCTCAAAATGCAGAGTCTTTGATCAATATTGGACCAAGTTGGGCCACACCCAACAACCCCCCAACACTCACATGTGACTCATCCCGAGTCACTCTGGTGTTGTGCCCTGAATCTTTGCTAGGATGCTCATGTAGGCGTCATTATACAACTGAAGTTTGTCTGCTACCTGCATCTCCTCTCAACACACTTCTTCTAGCAGTGCCTCTATTTTTGGTGCAATAATATTCTATAGCACTTCTTTCTCCCTCTGTCATAACTCCTTGAGCTTATTGTCTACTGCCTTCGAAAGTTGGAGGGCCTCATCCTACCACAACTAAGTTCTATCTGTCAAAATATGCTCTTTTCTCTGAAGGTCATCAATATGCTTCTGAAGAGTCTGTGCTTTAGTGATTCTAGCGAGCCTCTATGAAACTGGTAAAGTCTTCACATTTGCCCAGGCTTCTTCCAAGTGCTTCTACTTCATCTGGAGCTCCTCTTCAATCCATATCACATCCTCGCCATTGCTTGACTATCCCAAAATTATCCTTCATTATTTGTTCGACTGCCTTATCTTGAATTTTTCCAACGAACTCTTCAGCGGGGTCCTTTCATTGGTGAGGTATTCCAGTAATTATTCGTACCAACATTTCGTCAATTGGGATCCTCGTCCCCAGCCAGATGCATCTGTCATGAACTAGTACCAGTTATTGACAAACATAGGTTGTGTTATGTGTACTTCTACCAAAGTGTGGCATGTATAACATGTTTAGCAAGCCCAATCTCTGCAATCCATGAGCCCACTAGTGTGGCTCCAACCTTGTAACTCCGCTCTGTAGATAGTATACTTGATGTAGGTACCTGCTCGATTTGAATTGTAGATACTTACTCCGGTCATTGAAGTCCCAATCCTCCATCTTCAATTGTGGAATTCTTCCCAATAATTCAGCTTCATATGGAAATTTCTATGGTAGCAGCGGTGTAAAAGTGTCGAACTTCTCGTCTTTGGGATATTTAACCATCTTGGCGCTCGGTTTCCTTGGTGGAAAATATGATGGCAGCATAGAGGGAATTTCTACGCCCTCTGTCTCCATTTGTTGTAGCTCATCTTCCTCCTCACTATCATGGATTTGTTCTGGCTCTTTTTGCTACACTGATTTCTTCCCCTTTTACACAGGTTCCTTATCCTACTTGTTCTTTGTGTGTTTCTCTTTTGTTGTCTTCTTTCTTGGGGATGTCCTTAGCTCTACGCTAGAGGCTTCAGCTAGTCTCTTTTCTTCTCTCCTTTGTGGTTGTTCTTCTGTGGCTACTTGTTTTCACGATGACCTCACACGCCTTGGGGGCATAGGTACATTTGATGCTGTGGTTTTACCGGTCTAGGCTTCTATGATGCCTGCTAACCCTTTCTTTGCGAACATGCTAAAAATCTCTTCGAAACTTCTCTTAGACATACAACAACACACTTGTCTCACACTTAATCACAAAATATGAAAATGAATTCTCCATATAGAAAAGTGTAAAATGTGGAGCGGGACATGGCTTTTATAGCGAATTTGAATTTTGAACCCCATTATTAGCTTAGATCTTGTTCATTTAATGTAGGTGTGTTGCTAGATTCGACCAACTGTGATTCATAAATGTGTTTCTCCCACGCCTCTTAACATAAAATTTCTTTTAACGACAACTTTTTCCTTCCAACGGTCATGTTTCTAGTGAATTGCAATGAACCTTCCCTTGTGGCATAGCAATCCTTCCTTCATCGCGGTTCTTTTAGACTTCATCATACTCCTGAGTATCATGTAATAATTTTCCTTTGGCGAAGTCCCTTTCTACATAGCAGTTTATATTCTAGTCTCCACTTTCAACTGTAGGTGGCACTAAGACTCTTCTCCTTTTGTCCTTTAGTTCGAAGCTCCAGGGACAAAGTCATCCCTGTATACCTTCAATCTACTACCATTCACTCGTCCTGGAATTAGTTGACCATTTAACTTCGCGAGCTGAACTGCACCACCATCAGATATTTTCTTGATGACATATGGTCCTAACCAATTTGTTTTAAATTTTCCTGGGAACTTCACAAATTTTCTATCATATAAAAGTACAAGATCTCCTTCCCGGAATGTCTTATTTTTGATGTGCCTGTCATGTCAAGCTTTCTCCCTTGCTTTTTTCACTTGCTGATGAAAACTTGCTATAAACCTATCTTCTTCAAGAGTCAGTAACTATGACATTATGATAACTTGTAGTACAGATAGCCATGTTAGCAAATTCCCAATCCAATCCTAATAATGCAGGATAGGGATTACTATCATCCACAATTTCTATCACTTCGAAGTCAGTAGTAGTGCACACTTCTTTAATGTCTATTATGATAACTGATAACCTTCCTAGAGGAACAATCTTCTATTGATTAGTCATCTTCAGTTGAAAAGGTGACCATTGCAACTTCGAGTTACCCATCAATTCCCAAGTCTGCTTTGGCAAGAAATTAGCATCAGATCCTAAATCCAGAATAATCTGATCCATGTTATATTCTTTGATCTGTACAATAAGCCTCATTTCTTTCCCAATCCTCTTCTTATGTCGGTGTAAATTGTTAACTCTTCTCATATCGCTTTGTGGTACTTCTTTAGAAGCACATGAGTCTATCAATTCTTGCAACCCTTCTACAACTTTATGGTTTCTTAACAACTTCATGCAAGTTTGTAGGAAGGACTTCAAAATACCTGGATCCACCTCCTGTGTTGTAGATGATACTATGTCGTAGTTATTCTTCTGTTTTGGTTGTGTGATAGAGGTCGAAGCTCCTGCATCCATAAATCTTCGCTTTGCCTCCATAAATACTTCTTTTTTTTGTAAATATCGAACACAGGGATTTTTCAGTAGATTTTCTAACCCATGCGGTCTCAGGTTACTTCTTTCCATCTTCTTTATCATTTCCAGTCACAACTCCACTCCTTGTTATGATATTAACATAAGGTTCATCAGTCCTTGGTTCTGAAGTCATCATTTGAATGTTTTGTGTTGGCTGCTGGTTCCTTTTTTCTTGCATTTTTGCTATAAGTATAGGACAATCTTCAATTACATGATCAAAAGTTTTGCAATACTTACGTGTCGTAGTAGGATTTGACAATATCTTGAAAAATGTCCTACTTCGCCACAATTGTAGCATATAATCTATCCTCGACCTCGACGAACTCCACCACCTCGACTAGTACCTTGATGCCGACCTTGATAACCACCTTGACCACCGTGTTGTGCATGTTCTTCAGCTTGCATTCTATATGCATCAGGACTTTTATCTACCATTAATTCATAAACTTGACAATTATTTTCATCATGTCCCACTGATTTGCAAAACTTGCAATACAAGTTCCTTGGGGTCTATACATATTTCTGCAACAAATAACAATCTTTTGGGCTGTGTTCGCCTTTTGTTTTACATATCTCACACCATAAGCTAGATCCGACATTCAAAGGGTTTGAAGGGTTCGACACACCACTAGCCATGTAGGTTTTGAAGAGAGGGAATTTTTCCTTAGAATGGTCTTCTCATTTACACTTTGTACACCATACCTCTTCTTTGACTTCCTTACTTTTCTTTATATCCTGTATCTGCAGATTCGAATTTTCTAGCTGCCTCTAGATCTACTACATACATACACTGGTATCTCCTATGGGTGAAGCTTCCAACTTGATCGCAATCTCTAAAGCTTCAGCTTGACTCTCTATCTTATGTTGTGAAAAAGGTAATCGTATGTGTGAAAGTAGTGCAACTATAAACCACTCCATATTTTGCTGCGAAGGTATTTCAAATCTCACCTGATCCAGTAATATCTTGAATCTTCGATCAAATTCCCATATAGACTCAGTAGGCCTTTGTTTGATCTCTTTTAGTTTATTAATACATTGCGACTCAAACTTCTCCGTCTTGGATTCTTTTATCAGTGCTATTTTGATGTCTGCAAATGCTTGATTTTGATTGCTCGAGTACTTCATGTACCCTGTCATCGCTTTATCCTAAAATGTTGTGATAAATTGTATTTTCTTTATATCTTCATTATGAACATGCTTTGTTGAACATAATGCTTCACATAGGAACCAAAATTTCTCTAGATCCTCTGATCCAGTCCCTTTAAAGAAGGGCAACTTAATATCATCGACAATGGTTCTACTCAGAGGGGGAGGGGGAGGGGGTGGGGAGGGGATTCATAAGGGAGTGGGATGGGGCTAGGAGGGGGGTAGGGGGTAGGGGTACGGGGAAAACCAGAAACACCCTTATTACTACTTGATTCTAACTTCAGTGAACTTCCAGATTGAAAGGGTGAATACTGTAGGGTTACTTTAGGGCTTTCAAGACAGTTTTCTTCACTTTCAGACTCACTTAACAGATGACTATAGTTAGTTACCATAAAAGTATTTGGATCTTAGGCTGGGGATCTCTTCCCGGTATCTATTCTATACCTTTTTCCACTTCGAATTGTTTCAGTCTCTTCTTTGATCTTCTAAACATAAGTAGCTAATAATTTGACTATATTCGTAAAATCCCCTTTTCATACAACAACATCTTAATCCATAGATTAAAATATCTTAAGAGCTTACCTCATGGTCCTTTGAAAAATCTTTGCTCAGCTTCATTGTAGGACACAATTGAATCTACCATGAACTCGATAACATATCCTCCCAAAATTCTATTGATTCAGAAATCAACATCTCATGAGATCTTGTTATTGATGTTCTTGATTCGTTGTATTAATTCAGGATTCCACTCCTTAGGTTGATCTCCTTTAAATTAGTCCTTTCTTTTTGTCAATCTTGATACCCATTCGTACAACACGATGTGAAACAAACAAAATAATATTTTGTATTGATCTTTGAAGTTATACTTCCCCAACCAGCTTTCAGTTGACAATCGAGGGTTTCTATTCTCTTTTTCTGCAAATTACCTTTCCCTTTGTTCAACCCACTCTTGGATTTCCTTATTGGATGGATGCCAAAACATATCCCTCAAACAGATCCTGGTCCTAACAATGGAACCTTTTGTTGGCTTAGGTGGGCTTGACCCAGGGTCAAAGTGTATTGCGCACCAACAAAACCCTCAACCACTGGCCCTTTCGGAAACAACCTGCAAGAAGATCGCAGTCTCACCCAAAGTGATTATGGGAGGTTGCAGAACTAGGCTTCTACAACTAGAGGGATTTTTCTTTGTGGCACCAGTGTATTTTCTTATGTTTTATACTTATCTACTACTTCACATTCATAAAAGACTTCACGATGATACTTTACTTCATAGATTTGCATTCATCACATAAACATATTAGGGAATAATATAACATTTACTTGCAACCATTGCTTCACATAAACAGATGGAAAGCAAACATATAATACATATGAACACAGAATATGGCCCAAAACTTCTTCCTTTTATTAAGATGAATCACTTCAGTACATTCAACTTATCGACTATGCACCTAGCTGCAGGTGGTCTGTGCACTAAGTTGCAGACTCTTCTAAGGTCTCCGCGCACTCATTAAATCCTTTCCTTAAGGCCCAAAACACAGACTAAAAACAGAAAAATACAATTACTTGTGTTCATAAACTCGATATTTTCTATATCTTCAACAAGAAATTACATCTCCTTATATACATTACATTGCTACAAAACCATCGTCCACATACCATGGTCTCGACAAAAAAATCACATAAATCTCGATATTCATTACAAATGAGGGGCTTCGACCAACCCCGATGCCCATAGGACACTGCGCGGTAAATATAACTTCGTGCACTCTGCTCCTCAAAATGCAGTCTTTGACCAAAATTGGACCAAGTTGGGTTGTGCCCAAAAGTTAGATCATGTCATAGTAGCACTCAACTCATGTTTACCCTGGAGAGCTTGTAAAAGTAGGGAAATATGGGAGGAGGTGTTACAAATTGGTATCAGAGAAAGTTATGTTCCCTGCAACCTTTCCTTTGATACCAGAGCAAGCTTGCAAAATTGGACCTCAGGGGAATGTGATTGTTATGCATGCATGTTAGTTGTCTATGTATTTATTATTCATGCATTGTTATGGTTATGATATTCATGTATGAGTTGGTATATTTTTGATATTGTGTCGTACTAATATGAACTGAATTGTGAAGGTGTGATAGCCTCCCTTGAGAAACACCGAGGTATGATTTTGATTGTCTTCTATTTGGTTTATCTAACATGGTATGATTTTAGGAAATAGAAGATCAGAGTTTAAGATCAGAATGGTGGACTATAGTTCACATGACTCCCCTTACAGGCCTGGTGTGAATTTAATGGAATGGGAAAGGTCAGTTGAGTAGTAAGTAGAAAAGTATTCTCTTGATCTAGCGATACATTGAGGAGTATGAGGGATGAAATTAGAAGTTGCAAGGTAGATAATAACAGGTTGATTGAGGCATAGGAAATACTTGCAAGGGCTCAAAAAAATCAAGTAGAAGTCAATGTAGTGATTCTTTAGAGTCTTTCAAATATATAGAAGTAGGGACAGATGGGAGTCGGTCATGGACATGAAGAGAAGACTAATGGGTCATATGGCACTAGGTCTACGAGAAGACACATGATGGACAAAGATGATACCGTTAGAGGTGGCAGACCTTTGAATATACCTGACAGGAGTGGTAGTACCTATGGATTTAATTCTAGTTCCAGTTTTGAGAGGCATCATCACCATCACCACTATCATCCGTATAAGAGGAATGAAAAGGGATATTTTCTAGAAGAGCTCAAGAAATCCAAGCCTCCTAAGTTTGATGGAGAAATGAATAAATCAGAAGATGCATAAGCATAGTTTCTTGGGATGAAGAAGTTCATCAGATTGCATGAGTATTAAAGAACATGAAAGAAAATATAGCTACCTTTAGTCTTAAAGGAAAAACATATATCTAGTGGGAAGATTGTAGAAATTTCTACAAATCTAGCTCTAATACCATGTAGAAAATATGATGTAGGTTAACCCAATAATGAAATATAAATCAAAGTAGAATACTATAACCTACTTCTACTATCAATTTGCGGAAGCTTAAAGATCGAGCTGAACAATATAACCAGAAGAAGAAGAATCAATCACACAATACACATGAAAATACTTTTGGGGAAAGCCTCAACTAAAAACCCCACTCTATTGTATTATCATACATGATGGAAATACATAGGAATTATACAAATCCTTAGCTCTCATAGCTAGCCAACTCTTAGTACAATCATCACAGATGCTCAAAGGCAATCTTGGCTTCTCTCCAACCTTCCTCTTTGCCCTCCAAGCTCCTATTTCCTTGAGCTGTTCCTTGTGGATGATTTTCCTATTACCAAGTGGAAGACCTCCTCCAAAACTGCGCAATCCTCAAGGATTAATCCTTGAATGCATGCATGAGTTTTCTTTATAAGAAAACACATGTAACTGATAGTACACTGTCCTTGAACATCAATCTCAACTAGGTCTTTCTCAGAATAAACATGCATGAGTTTATAATGAGGGAATCTTCAGTTAACTAGAGTAGCACTAGTTGAGTGCATTAGTGCATCAACTGACTGTTATCTCACTATTAGTTCCTCAAACAGTTTGGAACTAATTTAACTAGACTTAACTCAATAAACTGAGTTAAGTAATTACAACTCAAATATAATTCAATCTTATCTCCTTAATTTAAGGGATAACTCAAGCATGACTTCAGAAAGACTTCTAACTTTAACTTCTCCAACTAATTAATTTAAAATAAATTAATTAATTATTTCCAAGTAGCTGTTAAGACTAAATTCAATTTTAATTCACAATTTTATTCAAGGAAAAATTAAATTGGAATATTATTGTTGCCATATTTCAACACTCCCTATCAACAAGAAAGGGATTATCTTCCACCCCCGATCCTGTCTCTATGGAACTAGAATTTACACTTTGACAATGCCTTTGTCAAAATGTTAGCATCTTGCTTCTCCGTCAAAATATACTACAACAACATGATCCTCCTCGCTACACAATCTCTGAGATGATGATATCGGATGTCGATGTGCTTGGAACTATCATGAAATATTAGATTCTCAAAGAGTTTGATACAACTCTGATTATCACAATAGATCATAGTTGGACCCATCCTCTAATCAAACAACCCAACTAGGATTTTTTCATCCAGATGGCCTGACATGCTGCCTGACTTGCAGCCATGTATTCTGCCTCTGTCGATCTGAGTGCAACCAACCTCTGTTTCCTACTGTACCAAGAAATTGTCGCTGACCCAAGGTTGAAAATCCCTCCTGATGTGCTCTTCCAATCTGATGGACTCCCTGCCCAATCTGCATCAGTGAAGCCCTATAGCTTCACTCCCTTTGTCTATTTGTACCATAATGCATACTGAGATGTGCCTCTGAGGTATCTCAATGCATTATTTTCTGCCTTCCAAAACATCTTGGTAGGCTTAACCATCGGTTGATTCAGCTGGTTCACCACATAGCACAAATATGGTCATGTGTTCACTAAGTACATCAGTGAACCCACACGCTGCATGTACACAATAGCCTCTACCACTTCTCTTGAAGTAGCAACCTCCATCCTCCAGTTACTTGCTAGAGTAGTCTGCATGGGATTGGACTTCTCCATGTGGAATCTCCTGAGTATCTCACTGGCATACTTTCCCTGAGACACAAACAACTCCCCATCCTTCTACCACACTTCCATGCCAAGGAAGTAATGCATGATACCCATGTCTTTCATCTCGAATTCTCTTGTAAGGTCCTCCTTGCAAGACACGATCAACTAATCATCACCAATCAATATGAGATCATCAACATAAAGTACGATGATCAACAGCTTATCTTTAACCACGATGTGGTACAGGTTCGCATCCGCTTCACTCTTTGTGAAGCCCAACTCGGTGAAGTAGTTGTTTATCCTGGTGTACCAAGCACGAGGTGCTTGCTTCAGCCTGTACAAGGCTCTCTTGAGTTGGCACACATGTGAATCATGATTGAAGGTCTTGAAACCTTCTGGCTGCTCTATGTACACTTCTTCCTCAATCTGGCCATTGAGGAATGCAGTCTTCACATCCATCTGATGGATCTTCCAACCCATTTGTGCTGATAGTGCCAACATAGATCTGATAGATGAGTACCTTGTGACGGGAGCAAAAGTCTCATCATAGTCAATCCCCTAGACCTATGAAAAGCCACGGGAAACAAATCTTGCCTTATGCTTCTCCACACTACCATCAACATCTTGCTTTACTTTGTAAAGCCAACGGGAACTCACAACTGACTCGTTCTCTGGTCTCGAAACCACGTCCCAAACACTGTTATGAACTATGGATTCATACTCCTCCACCATGGCATCAACCCAAATCGGTTGTTGCACTGCTTCCTTAAAGGAAGATGGCTCGGACTCAACACATTCCCCAGCAAGGGCCATGTATCCAATGTACCTCTTAGGTGACCTCCTCTGTCTACGTTGAGAAGATGGTGCTCCCACATTCTCTCTCGCATCCTTAAACAATCTGTCAACTTCTTTTGTGCACTTACGTCCATCTCTGGAAGACTCTCCTTGAGTGGATGTCTCCACTCCTGGAACCTCTGTATGCAGCTGCTACACATCAGTCTAGGGCTCCTCCTCCTTAGGAACCAACAGTTCCTCCACAACCTATAGTTGGAGTTCCCTCCCAAGGGGAACTCGCATGGCCTTTTGCTCATCAAACTTGAGATCTCTACGAACCACTTTTCTCCGACTGGTAGGCAAGTACACCCGATAGTTGTGAGGTGTATCAGTTTACCCCACAAATATCCCCAACTCTGTTGTCGACTCAAGCTTCTTCCGTGCATCCTTTGTCGCATGGAAATATACCAATGAGCCAAAGATCCAGAAGTGACCCATATCTAGTCTCTTATGGGAGAAATCTTCCTCTAGTGTCTTCATCCCAAGTATGTGATGCGGGCTTCTATTCTGTAAATAGACCACTATGTTGCATGCCTCAACCCACAAGTGAAGTGGTAGGCCTTGGTCATGCAGCATGGCCCGTGCTACCCCTACAATAGTTATGTTCTTCCTCTCGGCCACCCCATTCTGCTGTGGGTTATGAGGTGCCATCAACTCTCGTTTAATTCCTTCTACTGCACAAAATTCCTTAAGCTCTTGAGAGATATATTCTCCACCGTTGTCGCTTCTCAAGGCCTCGATCTTCTTCCTTGACTCTTTCTCGACCAAAGATTTGAACTCACAAAACTTTGTGAAGGTTTGGTCCTTCTTCTGCATGAAATAAATCCAACATTTACGAGAATAGTCATCAATGAAAATCACATAATACCTTTGCTTCACTGTGGATGCCTTCAAGAATGGTCCACACAAATCAGTTTGAACTCGCTCTAAGATAGCCTCTGCTCAACTATCTCGATCATGAAAGGAAGACTTGGTGTACTTTCCCAAGGTACAACCTTTGCATGTGTCAACTTTCTCAAGTTTACCTTTGGGAAGTCCTGTAGATATTTGATGCCTTATCTTCAAAGCTCCATGATGCAAATGGCCCAACCATCTGTGCCACAACTCGCCCATGTCTTGGATTTGCACCAATTTTTCTTTCGTACTCAATGCTGCACAATCATCTACCTCTAGTTTATAGAAATTATTCACCTGAATCCCTATCCTCATGGTCTGACCCATGGCTTTGTCTTAGGAATGCCTTTCCTTTACTGAAGGCAACATCGTAGCCTTTGTCCTCCAGCATCACGACCGATACGAAGTTCTTCTTCAGTCTAGGCACATACATCACATCTGTCAAGGTGAGAGGAGCTCCATGCTCCCTCTGAAAAGCAACCGTGCCCACTCTTGAAACACTATACCTTCCATCGTCACCCATATCTATGTGCATCTTGAGGTCTTTCTCCTCCAAGGCACTGAATAAATTTTTATCACCGGTCATGTGGAATGAGGCTCCACTGTCAAGATACCAGACACAACCCATCATCGATGACACCATGCATGTGATGAGGGTAAAGTCCATATCTAACTAAGAGGCTAATGCCTCACCTTCCGATCCTTGCGAGGATCCCTTCTTGGACTTCTTCGGTGGGAAATTAGTCGCATAATGTCCCATCTCATGAAAATTAAAGCATATTACTTTAGACATGTCACCCTTCTTCCCTCCATGAGAAGAATTCGATTTGAAATGGGAAGCCTCCCCCTTCCCTTTCCGTGCCTTGCTTGATAAGGTAAAATTTTCTTCATCATCATTCTTGGATGAAGAACCATCTCGTGTGCTCCTCCTGCATAAGATCCAACCACTTTGGTTCCCAATTCGGCAGTTTCTCCCTTCCATTCACAGAGTCCTGGTAGCTATTCCAACTCTTTGGAAGGCCAAGGAGAGCGAGGCTCACTATATCATCATCGACAGTAGTTATTCCCACACTTCCAAGCTCATCTCTGCAGGTGGTGAGCTTGTTCAAATATGTGGAAATAGTATCTCCCTTCTCTATCTTGATTCTTCAAAGCTTATCCTTGAGCGCCAATTTCCTCTGGTCGTTATTGTTCTGGTAGAGGGCCTTCAATGTCTTCCACATTGAAAATGGACTATCCTTCCCTTGGAGACTTGAGACAATATGGTCTCGAACTCCCTCAAGGATGATCCATTTCGCCTTTGCCACACACTTCTTCCACTCAGCCAACTCTTGTGCATTAGTTGAAGCTGGCTTTGGGATTTCTTGATCAATGAATTCCTTCAAGCCATTGTCTTCTAATACAACCTCCATTCTATCTTTCTATGCTATGTAATTCGAGCTACCTTCCAAGGCATACTTGAGTCGCAAGCCATAGAACGCCATTAGCCGACCTTGAAGTATGATATGAATTCGATTTGCACCTGCAACCCCAAACTTCAAACTTAGAATTCTCTTCTCAGTATATTGTTCACAACTCTGATACCATGTAGAAATTTCTACAAATCTAGCTCTGATACCATGTAGAAAATATGATGTAGGTTAACCCGATAATGCAATATAAATCAAAGAAGAATACTATAACCTACTTCTACTATCAATTTGTGGAAGCTTAAATATCAAGTTGAACAATATAACCAAAAGAAGAAGAATCAATTGCACAATACACATGAAAATACTTTTGGGGAAAGCCTCAGCTAAAAACCCCACTCTATTGTATTATCATACATGGTGGAAATACATAGGAATTATACAAAGCCTTAGCTCTCACAGCTAGCCAGCTCTCAATACAATCCTCACAGATGCTCAAAGGAAATCTTGGCTTCTCTCTAGCCTTCCTCTCTGCCCTCCAAGCTCCTATTTCCTTGTGTTGTTCCTTGTGGGTGATTTTCCTGTTACTAAGTGGAAGACCTCCTCCAAAACTGCACAATCCTCAAGGATTAATCCCTGACTGCATGCATGAGTTTTATTTATAAGAAAACACATGCAACTGAGAGTACACTATCCTTGAACATTAATCTAAATTGGGTCTTTCCTAGAATAGACATGCATGAGTTTCTGATGAAGGAACCTTCTATTAACTGGAGTAGCACTAGTTGAGTGCATTAATGCATCAACTGACTGTTAACTCACTATTAGTTCCTCAAATAGTTTGGAACTAATTTAACTGGACTTAACTTAGTAAACTAAGCTAACTAATTACAATTCAAATATAACTCAATCTTATCTCCTTAATTTAAGGGATAAATATTGCATGACTTCAGAAAGACTTCTATCTTGAATTTCTCCAACTAATTAATTTAAAATAAATTAATTAATTATTTCCAAGTAGTTGTTAAGACTAAATTCGATTTTAATTCACAATTTAATTCAAGAACAAGTTAAATTGGAATATTCTTGTTGCCATATTTCAACAAAGATGTGAACCATTGTTATATGGAATTTATACCTACGGATAAGTACATCTTCCCTAAGTGGGTAGTTACACTTAGAACAACAGAAGGAAAGTGGTTTAATTTTTTCCTACAATAGATAGATGAGATGAGGGAACCTACTTGTGATCTTTCGCTTCCTTTGAATTTCTCCCATCACTCCTGTTCGAACTGAATTCACTCAATTGGTACCTGCCTGTTGTAGATATAACCCAGAAAGATATGATAACAGAAATAACCCAATAAATAACAAGATCGGAATAGATAGAAATGATATTCTTTATTATCAAAAACCTTAAGGTAGGGCAACACCATACATTCACTCCTTAAGGAAGGAGAACACTCCACAAGCCATATGCCTGTTCATACAAGAATACTTCTCTTCATATCTCTCCATGTGGAGTCTCTAGCCTCTATATAGGCCTCATACATACAATACCATGCATCAATACCATGGTTTACTCATACCATCACTAATACCATGGGCCCATTACATTATTATTAACTACTTGTGGTCCCTTACATGACATGGGTTAACCACCTTATTTATTACTATGGCCCATCCCATTATTACATTATTACCTTGGGTACCTCCCTCGGTACCCCATATTACCCCCCCTAGGTATATAACATTCCACCCCCCTTAGCATGTTTCGTCCCCGAAACATGGAAAGAACACAAATAATAAGATCTACTCAAAAGAGTAGTCCACTGATACCATGCACGTGCATCTAGCCATCCAAGAGAAAGGTGAACCCTCGATCTCACTGGTGCCTCGCTCGCTTGAGATGGAAGTTGACCGTGGCAGCTCTTCTGTGTTGAGGTGTAGTAGGTGGATCGTCTCTCCTTTGTATCCGTCATGTGACTTTTTGGTTGCCATCTTGACGGTTGTCTTGCGGGGTGATGTGGGTGATGATATGTTAAAATTTTAACCCCCGAAGGCTTTTGCTTGACTTCACCCGATTGTAGGGCCTGTTGTGGTGTCTTCTTTTTCAATATAACTTCAGCCACTGAGCCTTCCGCTGATGTATCATCACCTGTAACCTTTTCTTCTGCAGCCTCTGTTTGTGTTTGATTGTCGATCATCAAAGGCTCATCATCTGATATGTCAGTTCCTTGAACATCTTCTGCTTTAGCCTCCATGTGCTCTACCTGTTTATGGATGGAAATATCCTGTAATGTAATTTTCTTCTTTTTATACCATAGCTTCAGGAATTTCTTCTGTACATTAATATTGATAGTACCCACGGATTCCATCCAAGGATATCCCAAAACAACATCCATATTATCCATCTTTGAAGCATAAAAATCACCATGCAACACATACTTATCCATAGAAAT
>APFE030094329.1:0-11058 GCA_000404065.3 Pinus taeda | reverse complement strand
GTCCCACACCCCACCGCCTCCCTCACCCCACTTGGGCCCCCCTACCCCCCTTACCCGTCTCCCCTCCCCTTCATATGCATTATTGAGGAAGATGCATCCATCTGCATGACGTCTACTACCATTTGAAAGCAACTCATGTCACCTAAACTATCCACATCCACCATCACTTTGCGTTCTTAGGACAGTCACTCCTTCCAGCCTCTCGACATGTATCACAATTATCCAGTGACTCTTGCGGGCAAGACTGTCCATGTAGACATCGAGGTTATTAATGCCTCTCTATATTACAAAATTCTATTGGGTCAAAGTTACACTTATGCCATGTTGTTTGTTGCATCTATGTTTTTCTACAAGATATGCTTCCACAATGAAGGGAAGATCATCACTATCGATCAATTAACATACTACGAGTTGTCATCCTTTACCCCTCCTGAGTCCATTATCTCGTCGATGTCTAACAAGTAGTATTCTACCCTTTTGACTAGTGTTTCACCTGGAGTCTACAAAGATTCCTCATTATTGGGTTCTTTCCCTGGTCCTCCCCCTCCCATCTCTAAGCCTAGCTCTTTGAGTGTTTGCATGTTACAACTGTCATAGTCTACTCAAAAGCAGTTTCACATATCTGATCAACAACTAGCTCCTCATAAGCCTATTGTTACCACCTCAATTGAGCCATCTGGATCCACCCCCCCAATACCTCCTCCATTTGTGGGTGCGTCTCATTTGTTCCCACTAGGAACTGTTACTCTAGGTCTTAACCATCTAGGATTTTTTCCAATGGGACATTTCCCTATAATACAGATACCTTTCTTGTTTCCTCCTCCTGAGATATTTTCTATCCCCACCATGGCTCCGTTGACTCTCCGTAATATGACTTTGGGGATTGGAGGGCTGTACATTGACCCCCCAGTGAGCACTTCGCCTGTTCAGCTCATACTATATCATGCCTTGACCCTAGGTCAACCTATCCCTATGACCCTTGTCATTGCTCTAGTTCCACTGCAACCTCAACATGAACCCACTCCTGTTGCGAAAGCATCTGGACAAGGGGGGAAAATCCAAGAGGAAAGAACCTAAGGAAAAGGCTCCCATAGCTCCTCTGGCCCCCAAGGCTCCAAATCCAACACCTCTGTGTGCTTTGTGTGATATTTTGGGCATGCCGCCAACAAATATCCTAAACTCCCTCATCTCAAACCTTTGGTTTATGAAACATTCCTTGAGTCAAATATCCCTCAGGTCTAAGTTACCTTACTGGGACCATCCAAGAAACTCAAAATGTTGTGCACAAATATCCATTGTGCCTTGTGCAATCATTATGGTCAGTATTCTCATTATTTCCCTTGTCTTGACAAATTTTATGATTTCCTTCAAGCGCTTTACGAATACGAGGCCACTTGTAGTGGATCACTTACTCTTCTACCTATGGATTCTGGTACCACTAGTACACCAAAATAGGGGGACTTTGGTCCCACCATCATGATTCCTCCCCCTGATATCAAGATGATAGACTCCATGGTTGATATCGTCTACCTGTCATCATCCTTGAGTTCCTCATAGGAAAAACTCTTTGAGGTTTTAGTGCGTGCTTCTATCGGGCCTCCTTCATCGGAAGCCCAGGTCTCAATATCGATAGATTTTTCATCTACAAACTTGTCGTCTACCATTCTAGATGATGAGTATGTGAACCTTCTTTCTCATGATGATGCACCAAGTAACATTGCCACATCATGTAGTCAATCTTCCTCCTGTCCCCCAATCTTCCATTCTAATGAGGACATCATGGAAGCCTTGACTACACCTGATTATCGTTGGAACAATATGTACCATCGTGTGTACTTCCTTCCATATTTGGATTCTACCACTATAAACACATCTAGAACACCCATAACATACTAGGGGAAAATAGGCCCCTACTTCTCCTTATCATTCTTTGGAGGATCTCATGCCAAGTTGGGTCGAGATGCTTGCATCCCTTTTTCGAGCATTTGGAACACAATGGCACTCCACAAACACCTCTTGCTAGGGGACATCATTGCCACCTTTTCATATCAGATCAGTCCCCTTGATCACATATGTTTGTGGGTAGTATCCTATGCTTGGGGGCATGATGGTTTTCCCTTGGCCATCTTCTCATTTTATTAACATAAGTCTCGGCCTAGATCCCACTGAATCTAGGTATGGTTGGTTATCCTCCCATTCCATGGATAGTTTTTCCTATCGGCCTCTCTGGTGAGCCATATTCACATCGCATATCTAATCCAGGTGGATATTGGTGTCCACCCGCCAATTCCACTTGGACCCCCACCATTGTTTCTTTTAGTTTTTCAATTTCCTTAATTGTAGAACAATTTACTATTTTAAGCAGTTTTTGGGTCCTAAACATCCTGATCCATTTTGAGGCCCTAAACGACGTTCTTTGTCTATCTAACACAAATAATTTTATATTTTAAATCATATTTTCCATTGTAGTCCTCAGAGAGATCTTTCCCACAGGGTATCATGCACATCAAATGGAGATAATATGACTAAGTCGTGATGCTGGGAAGTTGGTTATCCAACTAACCCCAACGGGGCCCTTAAACTCTTGGGGTTACATCTACTCGAGTTAGGGTTTTTGTTGTTTGGGGTTTGCTCTTATTGTTCAATAATAAAAAGGCCCTTGAGCCTCATTGTAACATAGCTCAAAGGCATGTAGCCACCACATCTCTTCTCAGATATAAGCTACCATCACCCGAGGTAGTATTATTTCCATTTTGTGTGTAAGCTTATTTTAGTATTTGATATTAATGAAATGAAGTGTTATTTCTACTGCATCTTTGTATTTATGGTTATATCTGTAATTTGTTGCATTCTTGTTTAAATCCATATCAGTGGTATGAGAGAAGTCTGCTCTTTCTCTTTTTTTCTTTGCATGTCTTGACAAGGTCGGGATATAAGGAGTTAGGGCTTGAACTGGTTGAACCTTTGCAAGACTAGCCTCACAATTCCCTACGACCTCCCATGGTGGATGAAAAGAAAGAAGAGAGGGTAGGAGTTCCTATAAAAATCTTGCTCAAAGAAGCCCTCGAGCGATAAAGGAACACGATGATGGATAACTTCTCCTGGATCCTTCAGCGACTACCCAAGGGTGACGCATCTACTTCTGGCAGCTACTCTGGAAGCACCACACCCTTTAAGGTACACGTTAACTTTGAAATTCCTATATTTGAGGGTCAGATAGATGCAGACATTGTATATAAATGGTTATATCTGCTAGAAGGATATTTTTTCCTTCATGATTTTTCCAACCAGGAAAAGATCACTTTTTCACTTCTCAAAGAAGCGCCCCATGTCAAGGACTCGTGGGAAACCTACCGTGAGAAGAAGGATGAAACTACAAACTCATTGTTTTTAGCCACACCCACTTGGAAGTCATTTTAGGATGCCATCAAGGAGTAGTACTACCCTATCGAGAGCTATGAGAATAAATACATAAAGTGGACAATGCTACGACAGGGAAGGGATTAAGATGTGTTTCAGTATACCAATGTTTTTCATACCCTTTGCATGAAGTTGGGTATCAAGGATTTTGAGAAGAATTTGGTTCTCAAGTACCACAGTTACTTTCACAGGTATGTTGAGGATGAGATGGAATTCTTGTACATCTCCTCGCTCGGCAAGGCATACCAATATGCCGTCAAGATCGAGAAAAAGTTTAAACAGAAGAAGCGAGACTTTGGATTTTGCGAATTTGAAGCAAGGGAGAGGTGCCCCCAAACCGTAGAACAAAGGACAAATCTAAGGCAGGGTGGCCTAGGAAAACCCTCCAAATCCACAAGAAAAGAACAACATCGTGAAGCTGAATAAGGACACAGGAAAGTGGTGTGAGTTCCATAAGAGCTCCACTCACAACACAGGTGAGTGTTGGACTAGGAAGTCACTGATGGCTGAGCTAAAGGCTTCAGAATCAGATGCATGTTTTGACTCTGAGTCAAAACTCGACAAAGAGAATGACAAAGAGAAGAACATTATCGATGCAGAGCCCAATGCAATCGTTGCCATGAGGAAGATCTAGAAGGAGGAACCCGAAGATCCGGAGGAGGAGGAGCACCTCTTCCACTCCCATATGTGGATAAAGGGTTCCCTGCTATAGTTGATTGTCAATAGTGGGAGCAAAAACAACCTAATTTTGGAAAAGGTCATGAAGCAGTTGGGCTTACCGACCACAACACATCCACAAATGTACACCATCAGGTGGCTTAACTAAGGAGGGGAACTTCACGTGAGCCAAAAGTCCCGCCTTCCATACAACATCAAGCCCTTCATGGATGAGGTATTTTGTGACATTGTTCCCCTTGATGTTTGTGATGTATTATTAGGCCAACCATACTTATGGGAGCGACATACTATGTATGAAATAAGGCCTCATGTTGTTATTGTTACTTTGGGAATTACGTTGTACACGATGCTGGAGCTAGCACAACCTACCACTATCTGTTTTGTTACTGCAAAACAATGCAGTAAGCTTATTTCCAAAACTAGGAAATTTGTTTTCCTGATGATACAGCCTCAGGGAAAAAAGAAGATGGTGGCCACGACCTCTAGATAGGGCCCCTCCACACGAAAACAATAGATGGAAAAGTTCATGGAGGAGTACGAGGACATCTTCACCTCACTCGTAGGGGTGCCTCTACACTATCTGACCCCAGGTGCACCATTTCCCAATGGACCAATCTATTGGCACTCCATTCTAGAGAATGACGAAATCAAGAGGCAGATTCAAGAGATGTTGTAGAAAGGCCACATCCATCTGAGTTCATCACCCTGTGGGAGCCCAACCGTGTTGGGACAGAAGAAGGATGGGACTTGGAGACTTATATTGACTATCAGGAGCTAAACAAGATCACTATCTGGAATAGGTACCCGATCCCACGGATTGATGACCTTTTGGACCAGCTGAAGGGGGGGAAATATATCAGCAAGATCGACTTGAAATTAGGATATCACCAGGTACCAATCGAACCCTCTGATGTGTGGAAGACTCCCTTCAAATACAAGGAGGGCCTTTTTGAATGGTTGGTTATGCCTTTCGGGTTGATGAATGCTCCTACAACCTTCATGATGCTCATGGATGACATCTTACAGCTATTCACCAACTCATTTGTAGTGGTATACTTGGATGACATCCTGATATTTAGCCAGAGTTGGGAAGAGCACCTCCACCACATCTGACAGGTTCTACAAACACTATGGAAACACAAGCTATGTGCCACTTTGGAGAAATGCACATTTGGCATGACATAGGTTTAGTATCTAGGATATATTATTGATTAACAGGGCATGCATGTGGATCCATCCAAGATCCACTTCATTCAGGATTGGCCATCTCCAACCACTCTAACAAAACTCCACATCTTTTTGGGTCTTGCCAATTTCTACCACCTTTTCATGTTAGGATTCTCTCATATCACTTGGCGCTTAAGTCAAGTCACCAAGGGAGGAGTGAAAGGAAATTTATTTTGGCATGAATCTCAATAAAAGGAACTCATAGAGTTGAAACATTGCCTCTACTCTGCATGAGTGCTCGCATTACCAAACTTGCAACAACCATTTACGATCAAGGCAGATGCCCTTGACTATGATATTGGGGTAGTTCTTACTCAACAGGGGCATCCAGTGGCATATCACAGTGAGACACTTTCAGACATAGTTTGGAAGTATCCCACTTATGACAAAGTTTATTCCATTGTGTAGGCCTACCATCTATGGAAGCATTACATTTTGGGGAAGGAAATGGTCATCCACATAGACCATGAGCCCCTGTAGTTCATACAGATGCAAGGGAAGTTTTAGAATGTTTGCTATAAGAAGTGGTCAATTACCTACAATAGTTCCATTTGAATATCAAGTATAAGAAGGGTAGCACCAATATGTTGCAGATTGCCTCAGCCGACCACCAACCATGGCAGTAACCACCTTGCTCAACTCTTGTGGGCATGATACTTATGATTGACCACTTCTCTACAAAAGTGATGCATAATTTAGCTACACATACCAAATGCTCTTGGATGGTCAGCAAGTTCCATATTTTAACCTCCAAGATGCCCTATTATGCCACCCGGGACACCTTTGTGTTCCTTCAAGTGAGCGTGCCGAGATGATTTGGGAAGCACACTACAATTTGGCTGATGGACATTTTGGGGTCACGAAAATGGTGGAAGTGCTATAAAAGTATTTCTATTGGCCAAATCTTTGATAGGATGTTGGGAAGTACATCAGATTCTGTAGTACCTACTCCATTTCAAAGTCAACCATCAAGAAGCAAGGCCTCTTTACTCCGCTACCTACCCCTATTCGACCTTGGGAATCTATTTATATGGATTACATGTCAGGTCTTCCTTCTACTAAGCATGGAAACGACTGTGTTTTTGTGGTTGTCAAAAGATTCTTGAGATGGCCATTATGGCTACCTGCAAGAGTAATATCACAATAGAAGCCAGTTCTAAACTCTTCTTTGAAGGAGTGTGGGTACACTTTGGGATCCCACAGTCTATCATCTCAGATAGGGACAAAAGGTTCCTTAGTACATTTTGGTCCAGTCTCTGGTCAATACTAGACACCAAGCTCACTAAGTCCACAACTTTCCATCCCCAAACTGATGGCCAGACAGAGGTTGTCAATAGGATGATCATACAAATTCTACACATGTACAATTCAAAGCATCCAAACACATCAGATGGGAGCCTCTCCTATGTCCAACACAACTATAACCAGGTTCTCCACAACTCGACTAGCCACAACCCTTTTCTAGTGGGCTTAGGATTCTAGCCACTATGTCCCATTGATGTGGTCATGCCATTTGAAGCTACTCGGGCATATTCAGCTCATGTCCTTTCCAAAAGTGATAACGCAAACAAATTCATTGAGAACATCTAACATATCCGGTAGTAGGTACACAACATTCTGTAGAAATAAAATGCCAAGTACAAGCAACCACATGATTAATATTGGGTGCCACACAAGTTTAAGGTGGGCGACAATGTCTAGTTGCATTTGCAAAAGGAACGCCTTACCATAGCCTATTGGTAGCTCAGACCACTCCCCTATGGTCCTTAAACCATTACCAAGGCTGTGGGAGACAATGCATTTGAGCTCATAATTTCCCCATTCCTTGGCCTGCACCCAACGTTTAATGTGGACTATCTTCGACCATACTTCCCACCATTGCTAGACACATCAGACATTGCAGAACAACTCACACATATAGAGTTGAATCCAAATTGCATGGAACAAGCCACAACTAGTCAGATCACGGAAACACAGATCAAGCACACTCGCCAACAGAAGATCCAACTATATCAAGTTGTCAAAGCATGCCAACTCCTTCACGAAGGCAAGTGGCTCACCAGGGACGAAGTTCAGCAAAAGTTTCCTCTCTCATGGAGTAACTCATTTTTGTCTAAAATCATATTTTTCGTTGTAGTCCTCGAAGATATATTTCCAGCGGGGTATCATGTGCGTCAAACGAAGATAATATGACCAAGTTACAACCCCAACGGGGCCCAAAAACTCTTCATCTTACATCTCCTCAGGTTAGGTTTTTGGTTGTTTAGGGTTTTCTCTTATTGTTCAATAATAAAAAGTCCCTTGAGCCTCATTGTAACGTAGTTCAGAGGCATGTAGCCACCACATCTCTTCTCAGAGATAACCTATCATCGCTCAAGCTAGTCTTATTTCCATTCTGTTTGTAAGCATATTTTAGTATTTGATATTAATGAAATGAAGTGTTATTTCTACTGCATCTTTTTATTTATGGTTATATATGTAATTTGTTGCGTTCCTATTTAAATCCAGATCAATATCATAGATGTTTGATACCATATCTTCAAATATTCTACTCTATGTTATACCACCTTTACCACATAGTCCCCATGTTTGACTTAGTGGGTGAGGATGATTCTAGACCTCCTCTAGTAGTTCATTCTCATTTTCCTCTTCTGTTAATTCTCCACCAAGAACCATCATTTCAAGAAGCATTAAGGCCATATTTAGATAAGTAAATCCACTTTCCTAAGAGTCCAGATCCCAATTACGATGGTCAATTTTTCTATGACGATCCCCTCAAGATTTAGGGCCTTCTCCTCTCAAATTGGAGGGAAAACACCCTTTTATAGGAAAACCCACAATTTTTCTGTTGCACATTGCAACCAAAATGTAGCTCCATTTTGTAGGTTTTAACCATGTACAAAAATTACCTTCATACAAATTCTGCATACGAATTCTAAATCACAAGAAAAATAAAAATGCGAGAGCATAACACATAAAACAAATATACACAGAGATTTCCCACTGGATCCCAAAACCAGGACTACCAGCTTGATTTTTCATTATATTCCTTTCAATGTTACAATAAATATTTATACATGTCGAAGCATCCAAACCATTGGACCGAAAAACCATACGTCTAATACCAGGACCAAAAACCATCGCATCCAATACCATGGACGAAAACCATCGCGTCCAAAAAACATGTGCGAAAATCATGCACAAAACCATAGGTGGGTCCGCCCAACCTAACATAGGGTCCAAAACCAAAATTTTCCAGGGCACTACCCCGAACCCCATAAAGTGGGGTTACAGGTACCCCTCAAATCCCCTGTTATCTATGTGGAAAGAATATAACACAACCCAACAATCTCCCACTTGTTGTTTTCTTTCCACAGGGGGCCACAGGAGAACTTAGTCATTTTTCCAGCCTTGAAACGCCCATTCTTTCTCTACACCAAGAGAACTTCTCAGAGCTCACAGATTTTGTCAATGCATCTGTAGTATTCTTCAAAGTATCCACCTTTACCAGAAACACCTTTTTGTCTTCTATCATATCCCTCACAAAGTGATACTGAACATCAATGTGCTTTGTCTTTGAATGATAAGCAGCGTTCTTTGCCAAGAAAATTGCACTTTGGCTGTCACAGTCTATCCTTATAGCTCCCTGTACTAACCCCATACTTGAACACAATCTCTGTAACCAAACTGCTTCCTTGCTTGCATGAGTGGCTGCCATGTATTCTGCCTCTGTAGTTGATAGTGCCACTACAGATTGTTTCTTACTCATCCAACTGACTGCACCTCCAAATAGGTAAACACATACCCACTTGTAGATCTTCTCTGATCCAGATCTCTAGCCCAGTCTGCATCAACAAAGCCACGAATATCCAACACTCTATCCAATCCTGGTCTTCCTTGGTAGCACAAACCATAATCACTAGTGCCACACAAATACCTGAAAACCCGCTTCACTGCTGTCCACTGCTCCTTCCCTGGTTTTGACATAAACCTGCTCAATACTCCCACTGCATGTGCAATGTCTGGTCTAGAACAGACCATTGCATACATCAAGCTACCGACTGCACTTGCATATGGAACACGGGACATGTCCTCTTCCTCTTCTTGTGTCTTGGGACACTGTCAGCAGATAACCTCACGCCTACAGGAATAGGAACCTTCATCGGTTTACTATCCTGCATATTAAACCTCTGCAGTATTGTCTCAACATACTTCCTCTGGTTTAACCAGAGCTTCCGCTTTGCCCGATCTCTTTTAATTTCCATGCCCAAAATATAGTTTGCAGCACCGAGATCTTTCATGTCGAATTTGGAGGACAATTGGGTCTTCAAATCCTGGATAATTTCTTTGTCATTTCCAACCAGTAACATATCATCCACATACAAGATTAGATAAATAACATGGTCACCAATTAATTTAAAATAAACACAGTGATCTGCTTTGCTTCTGGTGAAGCCAAGTCCCCGTATAAATGTATCAAATTTCTGATACCACATCCTTGGTGACTGTTTTAACCCATACAGAGACTTCTTTAACTTGCATACTAGTTCTTTCTTACACTTCACCGCAAAGCCTTCAGGTTGCTTCATGTAGATTTCCTCTTCCAAATCCCCGTGAAGAAATGTTGTCTTCACATCCATCTGTTCTACCTCAAAATCAAAACCAGCAGCAACAGATAAAAGTAATCTAATAGAAGTTACCTTGGCAACAGGAGAAAAAATATCACCAAAATCAATTCCCGGCACCTGGGAATAACCTTTTGCTACCAACCGGGCTTTGTATTTCTCCACCTTCCCTTCTGCATTTGTCTTCTTCTTGAACACCCATTTGCTGCCAATGGGTTTCCTTCCAGCCGGCAACTCCACCAGATCCCAAGCCTCATTTTTGTGCAAAGATGCCATTTCATCAACCATGGCCTCTTTCCAGAGTTTTCAATCCTCTGAATCCACTGCTTCCTTCACAATTCTGGGATCATCATCAGTAACAGACAAAGCAAAGTTTGAACAGAAAGCAGATGGACTATACCTTTCTAGCTGCCTTCTTTCTCGAGCTGATCTTCTCACAGCCGGAGTTTGTGGCCCTTCATCTTCTGATTCCTCCTCTGCTACAGAGTCTGATTCTTCCTCCTTTAGTTCAAACTCTATCTTCACAGGTTCCTTTGGTTGGACTTCATTTTTAATAACATCTTTCACCTCTCTGAACACCGCATCTCGACTGTACACAACCTTCCCTATGACTGGGTTCCAAATCTTATAACCCTTTAAACGATCCTTATACCCAATAAAGATGCACTTTTCAGATTTACTATCCAACTTGGTTCATTTCTCCTTTGGAACATGTACATATGCATCACATCCAAATACCCTCATATGTGAAAGAGAGGGTTTCTTACCAGTCCATACTTCTTGTGGAGTCCTATCCTCCAACACCGATGAAGGTGACCTATTGACCAAGTAACACGCAGTATCCACCGCCTCTGCCCAGAATTCCTGTCCTAACCCGGCACCACTGAGCATGCTTCTTGCCCTTTCCATCAATGTCTTGTTCATTCTTTATGCGACTCCATTTTGCTGAGGTGTATATGGAGTAGTCTTCTGCCATGCTATACCACACTTCTTACAAAATCCTTCAAATTCCTTGCTGCAGAATTCTCCATCATTATCTGTCCTCAACACCTTTATCTTCTTCTCTGTCTGATTTTCCACCAGAGCTTTAAATTCTTTAAACCTGTCA
>APFE030094324.1:0-12288 GCA_000404065.3 Pinus taeda | reverse complement strand
GGGGTAACTGTTCCAACCGCTATTTTTGTATCGAACTCTGCGACGTTGGATTTCATCACCAACTAGTGTTTTCGGTCCGGAAAGTTACTGTTTGTGTGTGATTGATCTCCTAGATTATTTAGGCGTGTGATTCAATTTGTTTGGTTATTTAGAGGCTTTAGGTGATTTTCATTGAGATTTTACTTTGTTTGCGTGTGAAGTAGTTAAAAATCTTTAGCCGTGGTTGAATTACCAAGGCATTCTTATAGACTTCGGGGCAAATCCCCTGAGTTTGTAAACGTGGCTGAGTTACTAAGGACGTCCCGTAGACTTCGGGGTCAACCTCCTGAGGACATACCGAGCCACTTTGAAGGCTTGAAAGTCCTCGTAACTCCTAGTGACCGTAGAAGTGGGTCACCTGAAGAAGGAGAACCTTCTTTGATAGTACATTTTGATTCTCAACCGTTAGTAATTTCAGAAGTTACTGGTAGTATTGCATCTACTAGTGATATAAGTGACGAACCTAAAGTATCTGAACCCGAATCTGAAGTTGCTGCTACTCCCGTATCAGAGTTTGTTTCTCCAACTCCTAGTGGTCCTAGTTCGCCTAGGGTAGAAACTGTAATTACCCAAGATCTTCCTTCTGGACTCATAGTTATTGAAGAGCTTGCTATATTGGATATCAAAGAAAGCTTTCCTTTTCCAGAAGATCGACCTATCTTAGACCTTAGGGAGCGTGAATCAATCTTTTACAGTCCACCTAGGAGCAGTGCTTGGTACTAATCTTTTGGAAAATCCGGGACTAAGTTTTTCACCACCTCGTATTTTTTATCACCCAACACCTAGAGATTACTATCCTGTATTGAATATGTCTAGTCCGTTATCCATGTTTTCTCAATCTCCGGAAGCCTATTTGTACGACGGTCCTTCTGTTCCCGCTAGGTATCAGTCCATCTCTGGTACTTTTTCGGGAGCATCTCCTCAACCTATCGAACATAAGTTGTTAATTGGAAGTAGTGGTACTAAACCGTTGAGTGTAGAAGATATTTTAATGATGTCAGGTTCTCAACCTCAAGGTGGCCAGTTACCGCCTGGGGCAACCTCAAGGTACCCAGTATGTGCCCGGGGGGCAACCTCAGGGTACCCAGTATATGCCTCAGGGATAACCTCAAGGTACTCAGTTTGCGCCTGGGGGACAACCTCAAGGACAGTACATACCTACGGGACAGTACGTTCCTCAAGGTCAACCCCAGACTCAATATGTACCCCAAGGTCAACCTCAGTATCAATATGTACCCAAGGTCAACCTCAGTATCAATATGCACCCCAAAATCAACCTCAATATCAGTATGTACCTCAAGGTCAACCCCAGTATCAGTACGTGCCTCAGGGTTATCAACCCCAAGGTCAGTACCCATCTCGGTTACCAACCGCCTTCTGGTCAACCATATTATCAACCCTACCCTCAACCCGGTTATGGTCCTCAATATCCTCAACCTGTTATGGGTCCATACCCCGGAACGAATTTAGTGTGGGATCCATCTCAATCCCAGCAGGTCTTGCAACCGAATGTGGAGTCGTCATCTCAACCTGGACAACCCTTGGTTTCTGGTCCATCTCAGCAACATGTCCAGTCTACTGTTCAAACTTCTGCACCTTCTGTAGTTACTCAGTCTGGGCCTAGTACACCTCGTACTCCGCCTCAAACGTCTGCTGCAACTACCGCAACATCTACTCCATCCACCCCACCTTCTTCTGGAGTATCGGCAGCTCCCATTTCTACTGTCCCTGTATCTACTCCTCAGACATATTTACCTCAGTCTGGACCTACGGTTCAGACTTCGGTTCAGATGCCTGTAGGAAGTATGGTTGTCACTTCTCAACCTCAATTTAATCAACCTTCGTACCAAGGACAGTACCAATACGGTCCTGTTGCACAGCAACCAACCTATCAGTTTCAACCGTACCCTGGGTATACATATCAACAACCTCGGCAACCCCAGTATGGTCCGGTTAATCCTGGTTTTCCAGGAGGTCAAAATATCCCAAATGCGATTCCCATTCCTAGTTATCCTGGATATCCTCCTCCTGGGGCTGGTCTACAGACCTCGAGTTTTAGGGACCCTAATCGTCAGTTACCATTTATCGCAACTTTGGACTTTCCTGACTTGACGCACCTTACGAATGATCCAATTAACTATCTTCTGTATTGGTCGCCAATGCCGCATAAGTTGCCCAGTTATATTCCTAAATTCGAAGGTAAGCCAGGAGAGGACCCGTCGAGCCATGTGATGACTTATCACCTCTGGTGTGTGTCTAACTCCATTTCAGATGATTCTATTCGTTTACGTCTTTTCCAGCGCACTCTAATTGGTCTTGCGGCCAAATGGTACATCGAGTTACCACGAGCCACTTTTTATAACTTTAGTTAGTTAGCTACCTCGTTTTTAACTCATTTTCAGTTGCCAGTTAGATATGACAATGGCACAGAAGTATTAACTTCGTTAAAGCAGTCAACGTCCACTTACATTTCAGATCATATCCATGAATGGAGACGTCAACGGCGTTTAGTGAAAGTTTATATCCCGGATCAAATCTTAGCTGAATGGTTTGTAAAATATTTACTGCCCAAGATCACTGAAGATGTAGCTAAAGCCGGAGTAGTTACTGAAGAGAAAATCATTGCTCAAGCACAGTACCTTGACTTATTTTATACATAGTCAGGTACGTTACACGAGAAGATCCCCGACCTACCCAAAGAAAATCAAATCGTTGTTGCTCCTTCAGGGTCTCATGCCGCTGATGGTATGATTGGTACGGTAAATACAAAAAGTAAGAAGAATTCTTCCAAGAATTCTTCTCCTATAATAACCTTTCCAGATTCCCCGACAGGAGAGTCTTCCATGGAACTTTCCACTGATATTCACGTTGTAGAGTCATCTACAGCTAAATCAAAAACCAGTTGTAAGAAGAAAGGGAAGAAGAAGAATAAAGCAGATAAAAATTCAAAAGAGAAACCTAAAAAAGTAGAACCCACTGATGAAAAACGCAAACCTCGTTATCTGTGTCTCATCTGTGATGAAGACCATTATACGAGAGACTGCCCTCATCGGACAGAAGTTGCAAAAATTGTCAAAGGTTCCCAAACTCTTGCTGTCTTGAAGGATCCTTTTCTAGCTCAAGACAGTAAGATGATAGGTTCATCCTCCAGTGCCAATGAAGAACCCATATTGATGATGTCCATGTTAGGATGCGACTCGATCGCAAGATTATGCAGTAAAAGTCTTGTTGATGGTAAAGAAGCGATCTCTCATTCAAATCCATCAACCTCAGCTCCTAGTTCCGATCCACTACAGATCGAGAAACCTAACCCAGACTTAGTAATCAAACCGCCCACAAAGGGTGTACTTCGAAATTCTGCTTTCAATCCACATGCGAGAGCGGCTCAGAACTACAACATTGGTGAGGATTTAGCTGTTTCACCCTCAGCAATGTCGGCTTTGGAAGTGCTGCAATCATGTCCAGCACAACGCAAATTACTTTTGTCGGCTATAGGAGCTATTGACGCTCAGGACCCGAACCTTATAATATTCGATCTAGAAAATAGTGCACCGCGTTTACCTCATCAAATGGCTATCCAGATTCCAGTGAGTCAAAAATAGACCTGTTCATAGGACTGTGATTGACGAGGGAGATTCCACGTGCATTATGTCGATACAGTGTTAGAGATCGCTTGGTTCTCCTTCATTAAATCAATCCCCGACAATTCTTAAGGCCTTTGATAGTCCTAGGTTTCATCCTTTTGGCATTTTACAGGATCTACCTATAGGGGTTGAAGGTAAAACTGTTAATCTAGATGTGGAGGTGGTTGATGCCCCTCTAGATTACAACCTTCTCTTGGGTCGTAGTTGGTCTTACGCTATGACAGTTGTTGTCTCATCGGTCTTTCAGCTTATAAAGTTCCCTCATAATGGAAAGATCGTAACTATAGACCAGTTTTCATACTTTTCATCCGACCCATCCTCTGCTGAGAGCATTTAGCATGTTGGTAAAGCGATGATCCCTTATAAGGATGTTGGTGTAGGGTTAGTTAAAGATTCTGGTTTACTGGGCACTTTTCCTTTCCCTCCTATCAACGCGTCGTCTTCTATTGCAACCATTAATATGATTTCATCAAGAATCATTGTCAATGATGATCCTTGGATCATACCTTCTGAATCTGAGATAGACTCATTTGGTACCCTTATGCCTTTGAGTCCGTATGAACTTGCATATCAGACCGTGCAATCGTTTTCCGACCCAACATCAACCCAACTCGACTTAATGAATGTGGTCCATGAAGAGTCACTTTCGACATCAAGTTCGTAATTAATAAAGTTTTCCGAACTTGTTCAATCAGATGAGAAAATTCATGAAATCCTATGTGTCGATGAGTTACCATGGGAAGATCTCCATCACAGATCTTTGTTTTTACCCGAGAGCGATTGTTTCGAAGATGATTTTTCATCAATATTTACATCTGAATATGTTAAGGACGCTCAGAATCCAATGAAACATCCTGATTCTAAGTTAAACTTGGGAAATATTTCTCGGACTATTCCCCTTGACATTTCAGTTAAACCTGGAATTGTTGAAAACATTCATATAGATGCCTCTTGTACGGAAGATGAAATTCAAACATATAAGGCCCTATTTCAAGAATTCTACGTGTCTTTGCCTGGTCATATGAGGAAATGCCAGGAATTGGCCCAGCGATCGTAGTTCATGAAATTAAAACCTACCCAGACGCTAAACCCGTTCGGCAATGTTTGCTTCAGATTCACCCAAGAAAAGCTGCTGCAATTAAAGCAGAAGTTGAAAAATTATTGAAAGCATATTTCATTTATCCGATCCCGTTAACGGATTGGGTATCGAATATTGTTCCCGTGAACAAAAAGCAAGGGAAAATAAGAATATCTATCGACTATAGGGACATTAATCGAGCATGTCCAAAGGACAATTACCCTACTCCCTATATCGATCAAATTATTGATGATTGTGCCAGCAGTGAAATTTTCTCCTTTATTGATGGCTTTTCCGGATATAATCAAATCAATATTCTGCCTGCTAATAAACCAAAAACGACATTCATTTGTCCGTGGGGGACATTTTCTTATTGCAAATTACCTTTTGGCCTTAAGAACGCTGGTGCAACTTTTCAATGGGCCATGTCTTATGCTTTTCATGATGTAAAGCACATTGTTCAACCCTACCTCGATGACTTGCCTGCTCATTCATTACATCGAGCTGATCACCTCGTCCATTTACGAGCAATCTTTATGAGGTGTAGGCATTATCGAATTCGGTTGAATCCCCAGAAGTGTGTGTTCTGTATTCAAACAGGTCGATTACTGGGATTTGTAGTTTCAAAAGCCGGCATTCGCGTTGATCATTCGAAGGTCGAAGCTATCATCAAATTGCCTCCTCCTTCAAGTCTTCGCCAACTCCAAAGTTTGCAAGGGAAAGCAAACTTTTTACGTCGATTTATCCCTAACTACGCCGAGATCACAAATGGTTTTACCCGGTTGTTGAAACAAAATACTTCATTCTTTTGGGACGAGATAGCTGAGAAATCGTTTGATGCGCTAAAACACGCGTTGACCCATGCACCGTTGTTGCATCCTCCCAACTATAGCCAGGACTACTTTTTGTATCTCGCCGCCTCCTATTCCACCATTGGAATGGTGTTAGTTTAGGAAGATGAATTTATTATGGAACATGTGATATATTACCTTAGTCGCACGTTAAATCCAACTAAGCTAAAATATTCACATGTGGAGAAATTGGCATTGGCAGCTGTTTAAGTTGTCCAACGTTTTCGTCATTACATTTTACTACGCAAAACTATAGTTATTTCCGATTGCAACCCTATGATCTATATTTTGACCAAGCAATTGCTGGGGGAAAGTACTCCAAATGGATTGTCATCTTGCAGGAGTTCGACTTGGAATTTGAAAAATCTAAGTCAAAGAAATCTTTAGTTTTTGCGGAAATAATGTGTGACTTCCCACGTGTTGACGCGGAAACTGTGGCAGAGGAGCCCATTGCGGACGAATCTTTGTTTCTAATCAGCACTTTATATCCATGGTACGGGGATATCATCATTTATCTCCAAACCCAAACCTTTCGGCCAGATATTTCACGATCCGATCGTCGAAAAATCCGATTCCAGTCCCAACAATTCAAAATTATTGGAGATACTCTTTATCGTCGTGGGGCAGACTCTATTTTTTGACGTTGTTTGACTCATGAGGAAGCTGAAAGGGTCTTAAATGACTGTCACTCTGGATCGTGTGGTGGTCATATGTCTAGGTATGCCACTGCCCAAAAGATATTGCGTGCTGGCTATTTCTGGCCGTCTATGTTTAAAGATTGTATTATTGCGGTCCGAAAATGCCACAATTGTCAAATTTTTGATCGAAAGATGCACGCTCCACCTACTCCTCTTCACCCTATAATTGCCACTGGTCTTTTTTCCAAATGGGGTACCGATTTTATTACATGTAACCCTCACTCGGTCGGGGGGCATGCGTATATTATCCTTGCGGTAGATTATTTTACTAAGTGGGCCGAGGTGATGCCTACATTTGAGGCAGACAGCAAAACAACTGCAATTTTCGTATTCAATCATATAATTTCTAGGGTTGGTGTTCCACAAGCGATTATCACTAATCATGGGCGTCATTTTCAAAACGTTATGATGACTGAACTTACAGGCCAGCTTGGCTTGCGTCACGACAGTTCAACTCCTTACTATCCACAAGCTAATAGCCTGGTTGAAGCCATCAACAAAGTTCTAGTCATCATGATCTGACGAATCATTGGGATTCATCGGTCGAACTGGAAAAACATGTTATTTTCAGCGCTGTGGACGTATCGAACCTCAGTTAAAACATCAACAAGGTTCACTCCTTTCCAACTAGTTTATGGTTTGGAAGCTGTGTTACCTTTTGAGTGCGAAATCCCGTCATTGTGAATGGCCATCGAGTTACTTCCAACTACTTCTAAAGAGGAAAGACGTTTGTTATACTTGGCTCAGCTAGATGAGAATCGCCGCGATGCTGCATTAGCGATCGAATCTCATGCCAAACGTATTAAAGCTCAGTATGATCGAAATGTGACCCCTCGAAATTTTCAGAAGGAGATCTAGTCCTTTTGTACGATCAAGCAAATGATAAATTAGGCACTGGAAAATTCGTGCCTATGTGGCATGGTCCCTATTATTGTCAAGCGAAAGCTAGCGAAAGGGGCCTATGAATTGGTAGACTTTGACGGGGTCTCTTTAGGTAAACCCAGAAATGGTCTTTACCTGAAGAGGTATTATGCTTAAAATGAGTGTGGAGATTTTTTTAGTTAGGTTAGTTTTTTCTTCTAGCTGGTGTGTTTTAGATTAAAGTGTGCTTAGCTTAGAGAATGAGTTTTCCGTCATTATTCCTGCTTATCTTGGTTTTTACGTTTGATGTCGCAAATGTCGATGCCTCTCCAAACATATATTGGTTTCACTGATGGCGCTTGTCGTAGTACACGGAATATTTCTTCCGCAGATTGGGTTATCTATTCGCCCTCTGACGAGTTGGTATCTATTCATGGGGTAAGCCTCGGTCAAACAACAAACAACATTGTAGAGTATAGTGCAGTGGTTGAGTTATTATCTGAATCTATTTCATTTGGGATTCGGAGTTTGATAGTGAGGTTAGATTCTGAACTCGTTGTATTACAGCTTAATAGAGTATACGCCATTAGAAATCTAGTTTTATTAAGATTATTTTTGAGAGTGCGTCTCTTGGAAAGTGAATTTGACTATATTGAATATCAGCATATTCCAAGATCTTTAAATACATTAGCAGATGCAATTGCTTCTCAAATGTTAAGTAGAAATGTGTAATAATCATACAAGTAAATTTAAAAACATTCCATAACATGTTTAACAAGACAAGCTAGTAATAAAAATATCATATATATAGGAGTGTGTCAAAATAATACATCGTCCTCGATCATAGGTTGAAAAAAACATTATGATCGGCAATAATGGTAGGTACAAAAAGAAAAATGGTCATGTGTGACTACAATAAGCGATCATCCCATCACTGGTGATGATCTCGATATGAAACCATTGCACGGGCCACCTTACAAAGGAACCTCCTAGAAGGTCCAGGGAATCCAATCACATAGCGCTAAAGTCGACGAGGGATGTCATCTATGCTGGTCTCGGGAATGTTCCCTGTCAGGCGCTCTAGATGGCTCTCCAACTCGGCCAAAGTGTCTGCTGATTCATCCTGTGGGGCTGGAGCCAGTGCAACTGGTTGTTTTCTCTCGTAAGTCCGGAGAGCGGCTGGTCGCTGTGGGCCCACATCTGCATTGTGAAATTATTACTATCAGTTTTAGGATGATATAAAAATAAAAAAAAATTAAAATTAGGAAAATGTTGAAAAATGATTTTACCTGAGTCGTCCCACTGCTCTCCTGGAGGAAGAGCCATGTCTGGGTCTCCACGAAAATCAACCCCAGCATAAGGGAAGTCTTGAATAGAAAAAAACCTGGTTCTCCAACCATTGGAAATACTCAGGTTTGAACCGAACGACCTCGGTCCCTTCATCAGGATGACAGGCCATGACTGTGACCCATCGCATCAGTTTGGGCTCTCGAGGAAGCCCAGCTCCAACAGTAAGGTGCTGCGGGATAAGCATAGGAATCCTCTCCAGGCCAAAACTCACGACTAAAGCCCCATAACCAAAAGTCTTAAGTCGTCCGTTCTTGGCCCTGGTCAATTGGCCCTTCACATTGGCCAACGCAACATTGCACCAGTTGAAGATGGTGCCCTAGAAGCAATCAACTGCCATACGCATCTGGGATCCGGTGGCAATATGTAATGCGGCAGCTTCGCAAAGTCTAGTAACAATGAATGAAATCACCATAAGCTCAGGACGGGATATGGTCTTTATATCTATCCCTTTGTCTCTAGTCTGGTGGTTTCAGTACTCTAACCGGAGGCTATCGACAGACTGGCCACCTGCCCTAGTCTCGAACAGAGTCAAGTCAACGCCTCTCTTAGGCAAACCAGTCAAGAAATATATATCCACCAGCTCGATTTTGAGCTGGTGGCCGCCAATAAAGAAGCACTGGTCCTGAACGCTCCATCTGTCAACCATCCACTGTAAGAAATCCACCTGAGCCCTCATGCCAGGAATGGCCCAGTATTTATACAAGCCGCACGCCCTCAAAGCATCAAGTGAAGGCTGATGATTCCATGCGGTAGCATCCACATCCTCGTGCTCTCGTTCGCGCCAATCTAGCATGATGTACTACCTGCATCAAGTATAAAGATGAATTAGAATGCTAGAAAACGTTTTCATTGGTCCATTTTTAAGGAATTTTGGGTTAAAAACCCTCGCAGCGGGGACCGCACCCTACGTGTTAGACACAGTGCATGGGGCCGCACTTTGTCTACACAGAAGGTGCGGACCCCGAGCTTTTTCCCAATGGAGAAAAAGTCGGGGTCCGCAGGTCCGTAGTGGTGAACCTGCGTACCCCGAGAACGGGTTTTATGCCTAAAAACCCTCCCAAAAAATCAAATAAAATACTAAAATGAAAATTGGGACGATTAAAAATGAAGAGTAGGATGATGTGGATTACGTGGAGAAGACGACGTTCGATTCTGACAGTTGGATTTTCCGCAATCTTCATGGGAAGTTTTCTGAGCAAAAGCACTATTTTCTCACCCAAATCACAAATGGTAAAAATGAATGGTAAAAGGCCCTTTTTATAAGTTTTTTGAGTAAATAAATTGCAAATTTTTTTATGTTTCACTTTGAAAAGGTATTCTTGCGACATTT
The DNA here is from genome assembly GCA_000404065.3 of Pinus taeda. Classification (NCBI taxonomy): domain Eukaryota; kingdom Viridiplantae; phylum Streptophyta; class Pinopsida; order Pinales; family Pinaceae; genus Pinus; species Pinus taeda. Next base: position 2,437 of record APFE030094324.1, on the reverse strand, counting down.
TTATCCCTTTCAAACAGGTATGAGTAATGTTTGTGTTTTTGTGCAAGATAAAGGATTATTCAGGCGAAATCTATCATTTTTCAGTGAAAACATTAGAGTCACCTTTAAGCTCTTTTCTGACTCCTAAAACGTGAAAAGATTGCTGAGTTTTTCTTTTAAGCTCGTTAAAACGGAATTAAAAGATGGTCCATTTACAGCTCTTTTCCGACTGTAAAAACATAAAAAGATTACCGGATTTTTGTCGTTTCAAATTCGATATTGGTTATAAAGCGACGTGTCCTTGATCGCTTTCTTACTTTCTCGGATCAAAGACACTAATGACGAAAAGTACTCCTTGGTCGTAAAAGATCAAGAGGTTCTCTCAAGTATTATTTTATACTTTTTCGGGCTTGGGAGACACAAATTTACGAACAAGTCAACCCTGGAGTCTTCTTAAGTTTTTTCAGACTCTCTAAATATGAAAAACGCTGAGTTTCTCCTATACTGGACTCATTAAAATCTCGACAGTAAAGGACATGTTCAATTACAAACAGGAACGGACCACTCCTTCTTAGGGTTCGAATTTAAACTAAGTTGGACTCGCCCGAAGGGTGAGCTTATAATCAAGCATATGTTATCCTCCTCAATCTTGTAAAAAATAAAGAGGTACTTGCCAGAAATGGTGGGGGAAAAGAGAGAAAAGTAAGTATGTTTGTCATACTTTGTAACCACTCTTGAACACGACACTTTCATTCACCTGGGTTGGGAAATCCTTTACCTAATAGTTGATCAAACCATATTGAAAGTCTTTAGCCGGTTTCTGGGTATTAACTTTGGGTCAATCATCACCAAACCATCTGTCATGTCGTTATGTGTTCAAGAGCTCAGTGCAAATAAGCCATTCATATGCAAAATGACTGTCATTCATCTTGACCATCCCTAAGTCAGTCCTTACAACTAAATTTCTTCAACTTGATCTATGATTTCATGTCGTGAGCTTGCTTACGACGAATTGCTTTCTATCGACTCTGACTCATTATCTAGAAAGATGATCTAGGAATCGTCAGTACCTTGAGATTTGCATGCCTCAATGACAGGTTTCTCGCCTTTGACGACATTTTACATCATCGACTTTCGATCAAAGGATTCCATGGCATGTTCGACATCAACACATCTTATCACATTTCATGGATTGTGCTGAGTACTTTGAGAGCCATTGTCATTATTGGTGGTTTCCCTCATGCTTGTTAACAATTTACATCATTGACTGGTAATCAAGCGATTTCTATCATGTTCGGCTTCGACACATTCAATCGCATGGATAGAATCGTACTGTTTAGAGACGCATAAATGAAGACCCTAGATCTAGTTTCCACCATCCAGGTTGCGAGGAATTTTGTATTCATTATATTATGGACTATTCATAAACAGATGGCTGCGTCCATACTATGTCCACATGTGTCTGTACTTATGATGTGTTACGAAATCATTCTTATATCAGAGCAGGAGTTAGTCTTCTAGTTAGTTTTCAGTCTCTTAGTCAGTTTTTATCTGAGTATGGGAATGCCTACCTCAGTGATGATATGATCTCATATATATATTTTACATTGAATGTTTTTACAGGTTCCAACCGAGCTCTCTGCAAGATGATCCTCGAAATGATAAAGTACTTCACTCTTCCTAAATGATAAATGAAAAATCCTCATCTACTACAGACTTCGCACTTTAGGGGGCAATCTGTTACAAAAAAATATCGTCACCTTGATTATTTGCAGTCAGTATGGGTCTATCACTATCTATACCAGCCTCCTAAGCAAGTCTCAGACCTCATCTCTTCAAAATAAGCTTTGGAAATGACAGAAAGACATCAAAAATCAATGTAACTCTGGTTCCGCACTTTCTCTCACTTTTGCCTGCGGGGCCGAAACCCTTTGTTCAGAGTACCTGCGTACTTATATGCTCTGTGTGTAAAGGGGAGGGTGCGTACCCCTGTGAAAGTCAAAAGGCACAATTTTTATCTTAAAAAACTCACTTTGGGTTAATTCTAAATGATTCTAGAAGGAATTTTGACGTGGATTGTTCGCTCCAAAGTGGTTCATGCATCCCAAAAGAGAAGGAGCTAATCCCTTGTTAGAGGAGCTATCCCTTTGAAGGAGGACTCTATCCCTTTGAAGGAGGAGCTGGTAACTGATCTCCATTGCACTATAAATCGAGGCATTGGGTCAGTGGCCAGGGAGGTTAGAAGCTGAACTTTTGAGGGTAAATGCTAGTGAAATCAAGACTTCCTATTTGAGCTTAAGAGGAGAGATCACATACCTTTTTGGCCCCATTAGGGAGTGAGTGAAGCTTGTCAAAGTAAGAGGAGACTTCTTGTTGGACCCTGGAAGGAGCTTGTACAACGTCAAGGCAAAGGTTGTAAGGTTCTTTTCTTTTGAATTAATACAATCAAACTCATTTT
>APFE030094323.1:296938-367934 GCA_000404065.3 Pinus taeda | reverse complement strand
TAGCCCTATTTACATTATTGATAGGTGACCTTGTGCTTAACATCGATTAGTATCATGGGCCTTTCACTCAGTGGTTTCCCTTGTGTTCGACATTAGCTTACATTATCACACATTGGGATTCATTCAATACCTTGGTTTCCATTTGACCCAATTGGAGGATTCCTCGCCTCTGTGCCAGCTTTCATTATTGGTTGGTTAATAGGGTTTATGCTGTGCGCTAGCCACATCTTGTGTACACCAGAAACGTACTTTAGAATGGTTACTTCATCTCTTTTCATCTGAGTTCTTCCAAATTATTGGCCTACGAGTTACACTTATGCTAGTTGATGTGGGATTCCTTAATTCCTTCCTTCCAGTAGATCTTTTCCCATCAACTCCAACACATTTCTCTGGGAACAAGATCTAGAGTCATTTTTTCAGTACCTTAGGGTTTACAGTCATCAGCGGCAAACTCCTTTTCTATCGACAGTGAGAATACATCCATGTCTCCTGATTGATATATTCTCTCAAGTGTTTGACTCCAACACATTTATTCACACTTGTTAGATTGTACTAGGGTACCTTGACTCTCATCATCATTATCGGTGAGTTGTCTTGTATTTGTTAACGATATACATCAATGACCGGTAATCAAATAATTTCTCACATGGTCTACTTCAACTCATTTATTCCCATAGTGTACAAATGTATCATCTGTGGTCAGTGAAGACCTCAGGTTGTGTCAGCATCTTGGTTCACTTGTCATCCCCTTTAGTTTTATGCCAATGTTACCAACTACCCTTATATGTTGAAGTCCATATCAACAGCATTCTATATGTTGGCACTCGAGTTTTATGCAATACCATTATTCCACTTATATGACATGGTACTATTATGAGGATCAATTATGCAACATCAGTGATCACACATTCTTTAAGCATATTGATCAATTTTCTTCTGTATGTGATATTGAGACATAGCTGTGTTGTGTTCCTTTGTGTTTATGATCAGATGATTCACTCTGTATTCTCTAGTCTTCTTCGTACACTTATGTATACATGATGGATTCACTTTGTACTTGATCAACATTCATGCTTTACTATCTCTGAGCATTGGTATGGCTGCCTCAGACATGAGTCTTATTTTTTATTCCTTCTACAGGTATTCCATGGGTTGGAATCTAGTGATCTCCTCTCAGGTCCCCAAATGATCTCTCTTTATACTTAATACATTTCAACCATCATGTACCCCTTCTGAACTCATCTATTAGGGGGCATATGTTATAGCATTATTCAACACTTCAATAGTTATGATGCTCTGATATGGCCTTGGGTAGCCCTTTCCCATTCAGACTTGATCATTTATTAAAAAATAATATATTCAATTCCATACGCGACTCTGCCCTTTCAAAAGTGCATACACATGCAAGTGCATAATACAAAACCCGTGTACATAATTTAAAATATGAAAAAAATAAAAATATTTCCTCATTAGGGGAATTTTGAGGTCTAAAATGGGAATCCTAAGGAAATTATAAAACAATAGTGGAAATAATAAAATAAGATTAGATTACGCATCAAATTTTAGAGGGAAAAAAAACAAACTACTTTTTCAACTCGTATTTCCAACTTATCTCCTTATGGGTTTACTCAAACTTCGAGCAAAAACACTTAGTCGACGCAGAATTTGATTCCTCATCCAAGGAGTACCAATGTTGCATACTTTCAATGGACCCTGCTACACGAAAAATGAGAAATGCATGAGAAAACGTGATTGCAATCACATTTTTTCATGTATTTCTCATTTTTCATGTAGCACAGTCAATCGAAAGTATGCAACATGGGTAATCCTTGGATTATAAATTAAATTTTTCATCCAACGAGTACTCCCGCTTGAAATTTGAGTAAATCCTTAGTGAGATAAGTTGAAAAATACAAATTGAAAAAGTAGTTTTATTATTTTATTTTCTTTAATATATTATTTGTTTACCCCAAAAAAGGTGAAAGATCCCCCGTGGTTGACATAATCATATTGAATCCTATTGGTTCTTATAAAGTTGATTTTGGTTGTACATTTTTCTTAGGAGGCCCATTTTAGACCTCAAAATTTCTCTAATGATTTCTCAGGCGAGGTTTACAAGTTTCACCGAAAGCCCACTTACAGGATCCTATGGCCTAACTAACTCAATTGATTTTTGGCGGTATTTGTACACATCATGGGAAGGTCTAAATCATTGACATTATAGTCATTTTGTCCCCAGATCAAGTCTGGTTTTCCCTATGCCTCCTGCATGCCTAGTCATAGGAAACTCTTGTTTCCTTGCACGTGCTTGAGAGGTGATGTTTGAGGCTTGGACTGGAGGGATCCATAGGAAGGTTTCATTGGTGTTATGGTCGAATCAAGTTGCATTCTTCCACTACTATTCGTTGATATCAATAAAGAAGCTTTTTCTTGTTCCTAATATGTTATGATCTCATGTTTTTATGATTCATGTCTAATATATCATGATTTATATGTTTATGCTTGATGATCTAACATTTTTATTATGCATGCACTTTGAACTACTTGCTATGTATATGCTTCTCTAAATTGTGTTGTAGGTTTGATCACCTTGGAGGAAGCAGAGGGTTTGGACCCTATGGGATCGACACCAAACATAGGACCTATGGGTACTTCTCTCAAACCAAACTTTATTAGTTTACATAGTTTTCTTGCTGGAATGTATGCTTATTTTTGATAGTATGCCTTTGATCTTCTGAGGTTGTCAATCCTTACCTTAGGGAAGTTTTTCCCACCAACAAAAGAACAATTGAAGATAAGCATATTTTTTATTTAGCTAACAAAAGGATGAAGATCATTTTTGTAGTGAAAGATAAAATCTAGGTTGGTGTTGCTATAACCAAAGAAGGTCCAATATTGGTGAGGACATTGGGGATGGTGTTCCTTTAAGGAGGAGGGGATTTTGAAACCCTCTTTTCAAGTCTCCAAAATTTGTGATGTAATTAAATACTTATAATGTTGGGTTATGAACATTTATATTATGTACTAAAATTAATTATGTGATGAATTGTTCTATTAGTAATAAAAATTCTAGAATTGAAGGAAGGGAGGAACTAACATATCATGATGCCTTGGGGAGGGAAGAAAACTTAACTAGGGAGGAAAAGATGCTTTGGAGAGGGGGAGGGGACTTGACTAGGGAGTAAAATATATATGAAGGGTTGGGGGGGGCGTGGGTGTGTGGGAATCTTGTCCTTGCTTGAATAAATATTATTTTCCATGATATTATGGTCAATATTCACAAGAATATTCTATCAATAGATTAGTAATATGAAGTGTCAAGGTGTGAATATAAAAATAAGGAGGAAAGACCATTAAGGGGTTCTTGGTTCTTATTTTCTCCTTATATTTTATCTCACACTCTCTCACTTATAAATTCAGGTTGGAAAGAGAAATGGTGGAAGAACCCATAGAGGTTTAGATCTTGTCATTGGTTAAGAGATGTGAGTGACAACTTGTGTAAAAGAGAATAAGTTTTTCCTGTGTGTGAAGGGGAGTGGCCTTCACTTTTTGTGTTTAGTCTAGTCTGAAAATTGTGTGCTAAAACCTTGAGTTTAGTTTTCCATCAAGGAATCAAGATCTAACAAGGGGTTGTCCAACTATGAGAAAAAATGCATCAAATTTGAGGCTAGGTGGGGTGGAACATGGCTCACCCTACTTCAGTTCCAACATTTTCTAGATACAATAGATCTATGTTTATTTTTTTGTTATTGATATTTATTGTAAGAATGATTCAATAATATGCAAGAATTATTATTATTGTTGGTTGTATTTTTCGATTATTTCCCATTAATAGGGTTTTTACTAATAGTTTATTTTAATAAATTAATTTAAATATTATTTTTCAAAAACTAGTTGTTTAATATAGCCATTACTTAATAATATTTGTTAATATCATAATTTAAATATTATTTTTCAAAAATAGCCTTTATTTGAATTTTGGTTGCTACATTGCTCTGTATTTAAGTCGTTGCCATGGTCTACTTCTTCATCTGGTCCTGATGATGAACTACAAAAGCCTAAATTCAGAAATTATTATTTTTGTTATATTATTTTATTTATGGTACTCGTTGGTTATGATAATAAAGCCTAGAGCAGTTAGTTTGAATTCACTTGGTTGTGGAATTTAAATGAATTGGGATGCATCAGAAATGCATGAAAATTTTTGTTAATTGCATGCATTCCCTATTAATTGCATGTCTTCCCTATTAACTGCACACTTTCCTTGTTAAGTGCATGTTTTATTTTCTTTAATTTTCAGTACAGGTTATAAGTGATTTCATGGAGTTTAATGGTGGAAGCCAAAAATGTGATTTATGGGGTAACCAAGTTATCTTGGAATTTTGGCTATAACTTTTCTTTTGGGGGATTACAAAAGTTGAAACTTGGACCATAGTGAGGGAAAATCCCACTAACCATCTAGTTCAATTTTCAAATCTTGGTTCACTATATTTTCAAATGTATGATCTCGGCAAGTCAGGCATGCTAAATGCTTCTTCAAGTAGGTCATATTGGAATTTTTTCTATAACTTTTATTTTGGGATATTCTAGAGATTGAAACTTGGAAAATAGTGAGGGGAAATCCCACTAATCATTTGGTTCAATTTTTAGATCTTGATTTGCTATATTTTTGAAGTTAGTCTCTAAGAAATTTGAGCTTTCTGAATGCTCCAAAAATAAGGTTAGTTTGGAATTTTCACTATAACATTTCTTCTTGGTGGTTTCAGAGGCTAAAACCTGGACCATACTTTGGGTAAATCTTGAGAAAAGTTTGGTATAGATTTCAAATCTCGGTTCATTATATTTTTATAGATATTCCCTAAGGAAGTCAGGTCTCCTAAATGCTTCTGAAATCATACCTCAAAACATGCCAACTTGGTATTCTTTCTATAAATTTCCTTTTGAGAGGTTCCAGACTGTGAAATTTGGAGGAGATAGAGAAACTATGTCAAAGGTACCTAAGGTAGAAATTTCAGATTTTGGACCTTTATAGTTTTTGAGATATGCCTTGTGGAATATTAGGGTTTGAGAGAAATAAATAGTGCACACAAATTGTTTGATGGAATTCCCTAACAAAATGTGATTTCGTGGATGGTGATTGCACAATGCATGGGAGTTGTTTGATAAAAAAATTTAGACAAAATTGATGCCCCACAACCCTAGTGAACAATTAGGGGTTAGGTGTTTTACAAAGTGGTATCATATTTTATTGTTAAGCTTCTAAAGAAGAAAATAAACCGATACCCCATTTCCTTAATTGAGTATTAAGGAACCAAGTACATTACACATGAGGCTTGACTCAAAGATGAAGATACCTCAAGGATTGCCTTTAAAACTATATAAGGTTTGTATGAGCGATTACTCATTCCATTTGGTCTATGTAATGCACTAGCTATGTTCATTAGAATAATAAATGATATATTGCATCAACATCTAGATTCATTTATTATTGTTTACTTAAATTTACTAGTACACAGTGCCACCTAGGAGGAGCACATCTCACATTTGATGTAGTTGCTAAATACATTAAAGAAGCACCAATTATTGGAAAATATCAAGAAGTGTGATTTTTCATAGCATTGTTTAGTGTGTTTAGGCTATGTGACCAAAGCTTACAATAGATCTTGCGAAAATAGTGGCCATCATGAAGTGCCCATTGTATGTGAATGTTCCAGAGGTTTGGATGTTTTTTTGGTTAGCACAACACCTGAGAAAATTCACTGCTTCATTTTTAGTATTATTTGCATGATTCCACACCATAAAAATGAGTGGAAAGAGTTTCTAATGGGGGAAAGGTCAACAAAAGGCCTTTGAAGAGTTGGAGAAAAAAATAAGTCAAGCACCAGTTTTGCATTACTGTAACTTGCATCCCTTCAAAATAGAGATAGATTTAAGTGTGTATGATATGGGAGTGGTCATGATTCAGGGAGGAAGGCTTGTATGCTACCATTATGAAGTGTTTCATGGGGTGGTTTTCAACTTCCCTAGCTGTGACAAGGAGCTCTATGCCCTGGTACAAGCTGTTAAAAAGTGGAAACACTATTTGATGGGAAAGGATACAATAATCCACATATATCACTGGCTACTATTGTACCTATAGACCTAGAGTAAGTTACAACATATTAGGAATTACAAGTGGATGGGATTTTGATAATAGATCCATTTAGTGATCAAGTATAAGAAGGGAAATACAAAAATGTTGGTTGAAATTATTTCAAGGCCAACCACATAAAAAATCATAGCTTTCAGAACTATGGTGCACATGGATCCTTTCACCCATGATGCATAAAACTACACATATATAAAGGATGAAGACTTCAATGAGGTGTCTCAATAGCTACAAGGCTAGAGTGATGTGGAACGGTGAAAAAAGAATTGACTATCATTTCTATAATGGGTTACTCTATAGGTTATACAAGTTATGTGTTCTTAAAGGTGATTTATTACAACCAATGAAAGAGGCTCACACCTCTAGGGTTCAATGGAATTTTGTTATTGGGAAGACAATTGCTAATTTGTAGAGGTATGTTAACTATTTTAGGATGTAAGAAGGTGTAGCTAAGTTTATTAAATGATGTATACTTTGTTGTACTAAAAATCCCAATATCAGGTCTATACCATCCCTTACATGTACCCACACATCCTTGGGAAATAATTTCCACAAACTTTGTGGGAGGTTTACCAACAAATAGGAAAGGACATGACTAAATGTTCACGGGAATTGATAGATTCAGTAAGATATGTGTTCTCATGCCCTCTAAAAATACCATGAGGGGGGGAATAAGTAAAAAACTTGTTCTTTGAATAGGTATGGGTGCATTTTGGGATATCAAGGACCATCATTTCAAACATGGACACTAGATTTTTGAGTGCATTTTGGAAAATGTTGTGGGAGAAGATGGACACAAAATTAAAGAGGTATACAAAATTTCATCCATAAATAGATGGGGAAATAGAAGTTGTTAATATGAATTTGGTATAGCTTTTGAGGGGTGTAATAATCAGAAGCATCCAAAGAACTGGGATGAAAAATATGAATACTTTTACAATAGAAAAATCTACACTTAAACTAGTAAGTCAAAACTTGAGGATTGTTTTGGATATTTTCCACCTTTATCTTTGGATGTCGTATGTAGAAAACAAGGACTGAGGGAGGATATCAAAGGGGATTCCTTAAGGGAATAAGAAATTGTTGAGAAATTAGGAAGATCCATTTGCAAGAAAAAGAGACACTGATGAAGACATAAGAAGAGTACAAGGCCAAGCACTATCAACACATATCATAGAAGTTAGAGTGGCAGACAGAGTATGGTTATAGTTAAATAAGAAGAGGCCATAGGGTCTTAGGATGAAAATCAAGGTTTGGCAATTGGTCCTTTAGAGATACCAGAAAAAGTGTAAGATCGTGCCTACAAACTTAGTCTACACCCATACATGTGCATTTACTCAATAGAGAAAGTGGAAAACCTAAAACACTATGACCTTCCATGTTGGACCAGGAAGAGGAGCAAGTCATACCTTCCATATAGGATTTAGCACCACATACTCGGGCAAAGTTGATAGAGGATAAACTCTTGTAGAAAAGGTCTATAACTACAAGACAAGGGTAGCACTACCTTTGGTAGACTTGGTTAAAAGGATATATTCCAAGAAAATCTAAATGGTACTCCAAGGAGAAGGTAGAGGAAAATTTACTCACCTCATTTTATAAATATTTTGGGGACCAAAACCCCCCCAAAATTGAGAGGTATGGTCCAAATTTGTTCACTATACAACTTGTCATCCATCTCAACGCTTCTATAGTGGAAAATTTGAAGGAACGTTTTTTTGAGGGTAAAAATTTATTACTTAAGAACAAGACCATGTGATGTTGCTCTATGCTTGAAGATCTTTCCAATGGTGTAAGAGTCATGTCAATCAAAGTTTGATACAAAGGTTATGCCTCATAGCAGTTGATCTATCATGATTAACCACCATAATTCGAGAGGATGCAATGTTATTTCCCATTACTCATGGAAAGGTGGATAGCCACGTGGGGAATATGAAGAAGACTCTATAATGGTTTATTTGTAACTCATTTTTAAGGTTGAGTGGGTCAAATTTAACCCCTAGTTGGCTATAAAACATTGTTATAACTGAGCCACTAAGAGGAAAAGGAGTTCCATTTTTTTTGTTTTTTTTTTGTTCCATAATAGTGTCGAATAACTGAATATGGATAGAGAGAGAGCATAATAAAGGGGGTTTATGTTCTATAATAGCCCATGGTTCAGAAGTTTCAAGAAATTCAATAGAGAGTGCCTTCTCATTTCTATTTGCGTCATTTCCATTCCAAACAAAAGAGAGCAAAGCACCCTCACCTTCCTACTTGGTTTTCTCCCAAAAAGGTTTCCTAAAGGTTTTCATTGTTTTTTTTTTGAGTGATTGTATTTAAATGTTCTATATTTTATGCATTTCATTTATTGCATGCAAAAAAAAAAAAATTAGTAACAACAAATCTGGAATCTAAAGGAATTGACCCTTCATAGTATAGATTTCAGTTTAATAGATTCATTGTGAGGCACTATAATATAATTTCATTGTAGGCCTCATTTCATTTCAATAGCACATTTCCTACCATTATCTTCATCTATCAATAGATATCAACTACCTTGAAGTACTTGGTTTCCGTAGCTTTGGTATTGCTGGTATTAAGTATCCAATTCCCCATCTCCTCATTTATATCCTCATCATGAATCGATGTTACATCTTCATATTGTTTTCCAAGGAAATATTTAGGTAGATCCACCTAAAGGAATTACATCCCACCAACTTATTAGTAAAGCCTGATCTCAAGGGTGTCAATGGGAATTGACCCTGTGACCTCCCATTAGCAAGGTGCTTTGGCAACAAGAACTCCACCAATTAAGATAATCCTCGAGGATAGTATTACATATCATGGTCTCAAACTTCTCTTGGATGGTTGATTTGAATTTTTTCCCAGTAAGTCTCTATGAACTCCATTGCCCCTTGTTAAGCTTTGGAATGATCCCTCCTACCACACCCTCATCTTCCCTTGCACCCTTATCTTCCTCTAGGAATGGTGTGGTTTTCAAAATGTTAAGCCATGGAGGAGTGATGCACCTTGAATTTCTTATTTCCATAAGCAAGTCACTCCTTAGCCCCACTACCTCAAAATGTTATAGATGATAATTCTAAGGGCACAAACTAGTGGGTTTGGAAGCCATTGTATCTTTATCTCATTCAACCCCAAAACAAAAAAAATTAAACAAATGAAATTTTCAACAAGAAAACCCATATCACTAGTTACCTAGCCACACCTCCTAGTTTTCACAAGAGTATTCAAACTTGCCAATAAAGACCACAAACATTGAATCATAATTACCTCCCTGTTCTTAGCATCATTATAGATCCAACTCCTCTCCTACATGACACCATGAATGTCGAGGACACTCCATAGTTCACATCTCTCACCATATCGATTTACATGCAATAGAGAAGTTATAAACTAGACATATGTCACCTTGAACCATCGGTTTGGGGGGGGGGGGGGGGGGGGCATTGGAATGTCACTATATGGTACCTCCCTACTTAGGATTATTTTGCATCCCTATTAGATCATCATGGGGGAGAACTTAGTGAAGTTGAAATGACATGGAATTAAGAATCTAAATATTAAACTATCATATTGTCACATTTCCCCCTCTATGTTTGGGAACAATTTAAATTCAATAAACTTTTGAAGGTCCTTTTAAGTTAATCATGCACCTACTTTTTATTTATGTATTAACGTGTTTTGTTATAATAGAGACACAAGCGATTTTGATTTTCATGTGCACCATTTCTTTTGATTCCATGTGCATTGAAAAAATCCTACATTAAACCGTTACCAAGGAAAACCTCTACAAAGTATTAATTGTAAAGGTTTACACTTTTAGTTTCATCAAAAATTATTACTATGGTGTGTTTATGGTAATAAAGTGCATAGATGGATAGGCACGGGGCATAAAATAGATGGTGATGAGTGTATTGTTAATGCACTCTATGATGTCAAGGTCACTAGTTCGAAACTTTGTGGGAAAAAATCCATCCATGTTAAGGGTTGGTGTGGCCCAAGTGGGGTGTGATTCCCTAGTGATTTTGATGGCTTGGATGCCTCTAGGTCACAGTTTCTCAAACCAAAGGTTAAGCATGCAGTCATTTTATGGCTCCCACAACTTAGAAAACAAAAAAATAAAGTGCATCATGAAAGGCTCATCATGGGGCTTTAAAGAGAAAATAAAATAGAGTGCATATTTTTCATTAATGTGTTTGAAAAAACATTAAACAAGAATTTCATTTTGTAAAAATGACTTAAACAAAACCCTAAATCATAATGCTTTGTTGTGCCAATTTTATATAGGAGACTTGTGCAAGTGAGGTTTACTAGAAAAAAGAATATATAATCCTAAAGATTGAAATTTGTAAGGGGTCATCATGAGCCACATATAAATGTACAAAGGATAAATTTAATGTAACTTCACTATTCATCTTAACAATTTTTCTCTCAATAGATTTAAAGTGTACCAATTTTATTTTTTTTCCCTATTTATATTTATCATTTATTTCAACAAAATATAAGGGTCTTAGGATCACATTCGACATTATGAACCATAACTTTTATATTATTTTTTTTGTCATGTTTCTACAAATTATAGTTGTCTTGTCACTTACCTTTGGTTTTATATTTCCACAAATCCTAGCAGCAATCATTTTTTCCTTTTTCTTTCATTGTGATATTTGTTTTGTGTGGATTTGAGTATTTTTTGATAGGAATAGATAATGTAAATAATCTTTTAATAGATAGGGACCCCCTTTCCTATCCATTATTTAAGGAAAAAAAAAAATAGGGGTTCTATAGTGCACACAGTGAATATGCACATGTGTTTTATAAATGCAAAATGGTTTGGTTGGTCTTATCATTTTTTTAATGTTTTCAAGTTTCTCAACATGCATTATATAATATAGCTATATAATGCAAACCATAATTTATTACTATATGGTGCACACTAATTAACAAAAAATAATCTTAGGTTCGAATTCTAATTTGTTTAGTTTGTAAACCAGATTTCATAATTGTTCTATTTATTAGTCCCTGCCCTCCGGGCCTGGCAGGGACTATAGTAATCGATTCCCTGCGATTACATTAGTCTGACACGGGAACCGATAATTCTATTTTGGTTAAACCAAAATTAAACCAAAGTTTTTGCGATATGTTGGCGATATGTCCCACTTTGCCGATGCGTGTAACCAATGGCTAAAACGATCGTCTTATTTGGCCTTAGTACGAGGTATGTGATCTCAAAACTTAGGCAAAACTTAGGAAAATGTTTTGGTTAATTAGTATAGGTTCCCGTCAGTGAAGTAATGCTATCTTTGGCATAGCATTAGTTGGGTCACATTTAATGTTTGGCTAACATTACGGAGAATTAAGCCTGCCAAACCTTTGCATGTAAGCCTGCCAGACCGTTGCATGTACGCCTGCCAGCACATCTAACAGGTGCTGGCTCCTATGGGCTTTCCAAATAGGTGCTGGAAATCTCTGCATATTTGAACTCACCGTCCCCAGTCCTGGATTCATATTTGTTCGTCTTCTAGGTACTGTGCCTGTGCCTCTCTACAGAAAGAGAGGGCAAACGACCAGCATCTGGGCACAGAAAGGCGCAGCATTTGGGCGCAGAGCCTGCACAGGTGAAATCTGTGTGAAATCAATTAGTATTCATATTCCAATTTGTAATCTGTGTGAAATCAATTAGTATTCATATTCAATTTGTTATATAAACCAGGTTGTTTTGGTTGTATTACAGGCAGAGCACGGCCCTGGTAACCTAGCCTGTAAGTGAACAGAAAGCAATGCACCCCACGAGACGGGAATTGAAGCTATGGAACGATTTCTTAAACGAGTTGAAGCATAATTTATACTGATAAAGGAACTGCAGAATTACAAAAAAGAGAATTTGTACCTGGACTGTCGGAACTCTTTTAGCAGGTTAAGCGGGTCTTATCTTTGGAGGATCCGCCAATGTGCTCCTGTAACTACTCTTTGTTGCTCACACAGTAACATAACTCACCCTGAAATTCAAACTTTTAATTAGGCGCCCTTGAGTGCAAGTCGTCACATTCTGAAGGAATCCACTAAATCAATTTGTCTGGTTAAAATCACGTTACCGAAATCTAAATCTAGAGATGGAATCTTTGGTAAATTTGATAATCAAATTGATTGCAATAGCAACTTGAATTCATATATGAATTTTGCAATCTATTAATCTCTACTGCATTCTAATGTTACAATTTATAATCAATTTCAACGAACAAAAACAATGTTAACAGGATATTTTTTTTAATCTCCCATCTTAACTACCAAATTCCATAATATTTTTAATCAAGAAATTGCAGAATACTCCCTAAATCTGCAGGCAGAAAATTTACATGCTAAGATATATTGCACCTTGTAATCGGTTTACGTATTGTAATTCAATAACGAATTAGTAATGTAGCCTCAAGAGATTAATAGTAGAGAAAATTCTAGACATTGCATGCAAAAACTATCTATCATTGCGTGATTTTAATAGCATTAAAGAAGTGATGGCCAAAGAATAGCAATCCGTTTGTATCAGGTTCTTACACATTTTCAAACTCTTTGAATGTCAAATATTTGAATTTCTGCTGGGAAAAATATATTTGTATCAAAGGACACAACTTAATTAAAGAGAAACACATATTTTAATGGAACGATGAGCTTCAAAGATTGAATCATTTATCTGGGAAAGGGTTAATAAAAGCATAGATATATCTATTTCATGTTTTTCAGCTTAAAAAAGCTTGTCACAGATTGTAAAGGCTTGGCTACTTAACAAATTTCACTCAATAAATTTCTTGTTCCAAATTTTCGAAAAGAAAAGTCTTTCATCTGTAACGCACAAACAGAAGTTGATTACAATTCTTACCTTCAAGCAAAATTATCTGGCCAACTCGTTCGATACTTCACAAAAATCGAGGCTTTAAATTTCACCGCAAATGCAAACTATGCTACGATAACTTCAGGATTTCTGAGAGCATCAGAGCTTGATATGTAAAGAAATATTAATGTACTTTTTGTTTTTTGCAATTTTACAACAGGATTAAAAATGCACAGAAACCTGCCCGAATGTTCACTTCTAAATCCCTCTCTACAGATGGCCTCGAAGCAACCCCGACATGTACGGTATGGCACACTGGCAAATGCCAATGCAGGTCCTAAAAACACCAGAAGCAGCTATAATTCACTATTCTGAATGCCGTTATAATCAAATGCTTCGGCGTCATTGCAGTGCTGAAGAATATCTCCTCTCTTTCATACGATGAACACCAATAGTGAGAGCCATCAAGTTTCGAACTGTACTCCAAGTTCCCGAAGCTGAAACTCCAACGAAATGCTTTGAGCTTCCAATCGGCTCTGTGGTCAATGGATTTATCTCACTGAATCTGGCATTATCTCAGCTTTATCTTCGCAGGTCTGTAGCAAGCGCTGTAACAGGCTTATTCTTAGCTCATTATGCAACTAAACAAGCCAATAGCTTTGAAAGTCGACATAACATTTCCAGAGGGTGCACCTGTTCAACATGCAAGCCCATGCAAGCCATCGTGCCAATCGACTCGTCGCGTTTAGGAGAGGAACATTGGAGCGGCATACCAGAAATAACATGTATGCAAGACACGTATATCATGCATGTTAATCTTGAACATCACTTCTCCATTTGAAAAAAGGGATTTACTTAGTGTTGTATATAATTTTGTTTTATTTTTTCATTATTGTTATAGCAATGTTATGTGGGTGTACACAAATATATAGCAAGTCTAGTATTGCCGTGTGGGTCCGCTGTTTCATTACCAGAGCTGATATGTTGGTAGTTTCGAAACTTTATGGTTTGCGACTTATGTTTGTCATGATCTCATGCTTCCAAACTTCAAACCGTTTCCATTTTGGCCATTAATATTAGGGCCATGTGCACGTTGTTCGTTTTGATTGATAAGATTATGAGGAACATAAGCTCTAGCTTTACTACTCCCACATGCAAGCCCTTTTGACTTGTTCAAAATAGGTTGCGGCATGAAAAAGATACTCATGGTTGAGATCTGGCCGTACATTGCACCGATCCCTCAAGGCCGTTCCCAGCTTTTCGCTCCAAATAGGTGGTGGGTTCGACCTTGAACATCCATGCTATTCTCTAAAACAATAACAACTTCAAGGGATCTCTCTCGCTTCTGCCTGAGAAGCTGCCAAAGAAGCTAGCTAAGCCCGAAAAGCAAGAGAAGAAGTATAGTATTCGAGTAGCCAAGCCCAGCTATGACTGGCATCGACACGTGGATCAACTAGCAACTATTATTAAGTGCATCGACTCTTGGATTGACTGCTGGGCACGAACTAAGGCTTCTTCCTACACTGACCAGAGTTATAACTGCACTAAGTAGAGCTTATAGCTGCACTAAGTAGAGCTTGTATCACTGACAAGAGCTTCTAACGATGACTGAGCTTGTCGAATGATACCGACAATGAGAAAAAGACTATTTCAATGTAAATAACATTGACTTACCCATCTATGTTTTTATGATCATCGACTGTTTTAATGTAAAGAACATTGGAACCAGTTCCAGTGGCAAATATAATTAGCTGGTGTCATTAAATTGCACTGACTGTACTGTTTCTCATGTACTGTTTCTCAAAAATAGATGACATTGTGTAATCAGGTTCTTTCAATAGTTTATCTTTAAGCGTATATTCTATGCTGGCTAATACATTACCTCATTTAATTTGAATTTTCGCATGGGGAGACATTGTGTAATCAGGTTCTCTCAATAGTTTATCTTTAATGCATATATTCTGTGCTTAATAATCCATTACCTTTTTAATATAAATATTCAATGGGTACTGATCCATGTTCTTACTTTTTTCATTTTTTCTCTTCTCTGATGGCGGATGCATGAATAAAAACCATGCACAGGACGCTGCTGGTGGCTGGACCAGCTAGGCAGGGACTAGCTGCCATGCAGCCTGTCTTGTTTGTATTGAAACCTACGAAATGACATATCAATAAATCATTTTGTTATTCGAATGAATGCACAGATTAAGAAGAACGTAACATAAACATATACCACAAACAAGAATGTAACATAAACATACACTGCAAACAAGAAGGCGAACGCTATTTCCACCTCCATAGCTCTATAAATGCTCGTTTTTACACCTCTCTTTAAGTCAACATTGAATGGATGCATGGTCGGGAACATGCGATGACGTAAGGAGGATGGGTCTTTGGGCTGTAAAAGACAGGCATTTATGGAGCTATGGAGGTGGAAATAGCGTTCGCCAAACAAGGATGGGACACAGTGGTAGTACCTGCCGGATAGAAAAGTTAACGTGGGATGTGTAAAACATTGTTATATTATTGGTTGATACTAGAGTAGTCTAAAAGTGGTTAGACAAAAAACAAAAAAACAAAAAAATTCAAGATTATGAAAAAAAAGTGGAGTAATCTAATTAGGCAGAAGAATTCCCTGGTTTCCATTTCCATCCGGAAAAACTTTCGTCTTTGGCAATCGGCAATTCCTCCGTCCTCCACCACTTATCGGCAACCCCGCCACCTTTCGCCAC
This sequence comes from Pinus taeda, assembly GCA_000404065.3. Lineage (NCBI taxonomy): Eukaryota > Viridiplantae > Streptophyta > Pinopsida > Pinales > Pinaceae > Pinus > Pinus taeda. The sequence goes on along the minus strand of APFE030094323.1, from coordinate 352,228 downwards.
CCTTTGAAATCAACTGCAGAGTATCGTCTGACAGATCCTCCCGTTCAGACCATTCTTGGTCACATCTAACTGCGGACAATGCGCTGTCTAGAGTTGGTGGTCGGTATTCAAACTACGGCCAAAACTACGAGCGATCTCTCCCCATTTGCATGAGCTTGAACTCCAAATTTCCTTCAAAACTCTCAAACCGGTCGATTGTAACTCTCACACCAGGCTATACCGCTCCCCATTTGCCATACAAACTCTCAAACCGGGTGATTGATTAGGAAAACGAGGCAAAACCGCTCCCCATTTGCTATCGAGTTCGGACAAAGTCTCGCGATCATAACTGTAAAACCAGGCAAGTAAACCTAACTTTACATCCTCAGTTTTCTGTAGCAATTCATCATTATCATTTTTGGACATTCTCTCAGTTTCCTTTGTGAGGGAGGGCCAAAGAGCAGTCCGACAAGAGTCCCTTGTGCCTACTTAGCAACAACCGAAGAGTTGAATGTTTTGGTCATTTTACCATTTTTAAGGGACAAGCTTTAGCATTTCAGAGTTTATAGTCCACAACCTCTCTGTGTGTTAAGATTGAGATGATTTGCATATTGCTTCAATGGCTGATCATTGGATTCAATTCACTACTTGCCTGCAGGATTGCAAGCATTGAATGTAGAATAACATTGAATATACAACTAGAAATGTAATAATCGAGGTAGAACAAAATAAACTGTGCAAAGGCTTGAGAGTGGGAGCGAGAGGGCGATGGACATGGCAGTTCCATTATATCTTCTCTACAAAGGAATATGAGCAATATTTCATCAGATTGCTAGGAACTTGAGAAACTATGTTCATGAATAAATAAGAATAAAGAAAAATTATAAACAGTAACTTCCATGAAAAAATGTACTATAGTGAATCTAAACTTTTCACTGCCTCTTCATACTTATGGAACTGAATTGCTAGGGATTGATAGATTGATGAGTGATTGGGCATCACAGTGATGGACCCAACCTCATATTCAACTCATAACTGATAGATTGATGAGTGATCGGGCATTACAGTGATGGACCCAACCTCATATTCATCTCAGAACTAATAGATTGATTGAGTGATTGGGCATCATAATGATGGACCCAACCTCATATTCATCTCAAAACTAATCAATTATTATGTTGATATAAACCAATTTATCATTTTATATGAATAGAGGGTCATCGAGTCTTGGTTATAACCAGTTGACATAAGGCATTACACTGACCTAGCTGAGTAAAACTCTAGACAATCAATATTGTTTACAACCAGTTGACACAAGGCATTACACTAACCACTGACCAGGCTCATTAACACCGTGGAAAACCAGTTGACATAAGAAATATGGTATCTTAGCAACTATATGTTGTCCCTAACAAGAAATCACAACTAATGTGAAATTGTTGTCAACCATGTCCCACAATCACAATTATTATGTGAATAGGAAACAGATTAATTATCATGTTAATGGAGGACCACTGTTAGTCTGTTGACACCCAAGCACCATCCCTCAAGAAATCAATCATTATCAATTACTACAAAGATAACATTACACTCAGCAGCAACCCAAGCGTTGAATGTTTTGGTCATTTTACTATTTTTAAAGGACAAGCTTTAGCATTTCAGACTTGAGAGAAATTACACAACAGTCAGTTGCTGACCAAGTGTGTTTTGATTGTTTATTTATCACTAAACTATCTGGTCCCAAGTACTAAAACACCTCTCTTTGTCATCTTGAATATTCTATTTCTGGTTAGATTGATCAGCCAGTAAACAAGTTAGGCCAATCCTATCATCACTTTTTGCTTGTTTCCTATTTAGTATTATGCCCTTCTTCCTTGCTTTCTAGAAAAATTTCTTTTACTTTGCTTTCTAGAAATTCTATATGACCTTGAGTGTGAGCCTGCCCAAGCTTTTTAATGGCAACAATTCTTCCATCAGGGAGTACATCTTTATAAACTGTGCCAAACCCATTATTAGGAGCGAGATCCCACAAGGGCATTTTGGGGCTAAAAGCCCATGTTTAAGTCAATTTTTGTAATATTATTGTAAAGACTCCACAATTTGTGGTCACAGAGTGCGAAGGTGTTATGTGTCATAAAGATTAGTCCTCCCTTAGTTTTGTAAAATTAAAGTTGGATGTAAGAGAACTACCCATGGTCCACGAACCATGGGATTGTATAAAAAGAGCTAAGCTCTAAGTAGTTTGAAAAAGATAGACAATGATGAACGATGTAATAGAATCATAGTTTTAGAGCAAGAAGTCTAAGTCTTGGGTTGTAGCATAGGTAGTGGCTCTGTAGTTGAGTGCATAGAGGCCTAGGTTAGAAGTTTGCAACGGAGTGCACAGACCACTACAGGTGTGTGCTCAGGGCAGATAGAGGTTGTAACCACTTGGAAGATATTAATAAAGAAATATATTGTGCAATTTTTGTGCATTTATTCTATTGATGCATCTTGATATGTTATGTATGAATTTTCTTTATTATGCTTATATGGTACATGAATGAATGCAATTACATTGAGTAACTGAATGCATTTACAAATATCTATTTATGCGGGGATAACTATAATTATTTGATAAGATAAGAAAGGCAATTAGATTAATTGGGGAATTCGTACGACACACTGCCATATCAGTCTGAAAGTACCTGAGAAGCAAGCTCGAGCTATGCAAAGGACGATGGTATCCTTTCGTGGAGGTATTGAAGGATGGAATAGATGGTTTGTCCCACAAGCCCTATAGTGAAGCAACGTGTGCGAACGAAGGGATAGAGGGAATTAAACAACATCACGACCATCTCAGGGTGTGGAGACTTGGTTCCAGCATCCCCCAATACTACTTCGAGTGAGACTTCAACCCGTGCTCCACAGGTTGATGCCAAAAGGGCCAGTAGTGTAGGGATTTGTTTGGCTAATTAACACTGAACCTGGGTCAAGCCCCATCAAGCAAAAAAATGGTTGCATTTTCTAGACCGAAATCTGCATAGGAGATGTGTGATGTCGTATCATTGGAATCCAACTAAGAAGGAGATTGGAGACTGGTTGGATAGAAAGATCCATGAATTCGTGACAGAAGAGAACAGAAATCTGCGACTAACAAAGGAGTAATGGTTGGACAAATACCTGTATACAAAGATCCATGAGATCTTTTTCTCCTCCTTCCCTATTGAGCTATATGAGTGGATCGCGAAGCTAGCAGAAAGCCAAGGAAGGTGGAAAATTGATGGCCCTATTGTGTGGACCCCGGAGCTACTGTGAAGGTTGGAAGCATTGGAGGATAAGATCGCCTGTGCTGTTGATCATTGGCTTGATCGTGTCTTAGGAGGATTTGTGACTGAATTCGCGGTCGAAACTTTAGTCAACTACAGTGAGGCGGAGCGGTGCTTTTTCAAAGGAACGCGAGGTAAGTACGTGAAATACCTGAATACTTGGATTAAAATGCTATTTTGTGAAAAATGGGTCATGTGGCTACCTTGATGTTCGAAACTACGCGACGTAGAAAAACTTACAGGAACGAAGGACAAAAGGGTCTAAAGTATAGTTGATCCAGGAGGATCCATCGATCCAATTGCACATGTGTTCAAAGTGTCGTCATCAGTGTTCATGGGTGTCATTCAGTGTCATCGTTGCTTCAATTCAGCTTCGATGAATCGACATTATTGGTTATGATTAGGTTGTTCAGGTAATGTTATAGTTTCATGGCATTCAGATGATGTGATGTTGTACTTGGCTGTGACTTGTGTCATCGACAGTTTCACCAGGGTTTGGTCGATGACATGTCTTTTGTCATTCGACTTTACAGGATTTATTGTTGATATAGTTGATTGTGTAAAAGGATTCAAGTTAAAGTACCTAGGCGACGACATAGTCTTGTCGTCGTCACCACCAGTGTCAGTTTCAAAGATGTGATGGTCGTCGTCGTGTAATGTTGGCAAATGTCATATGGAGACCACAAGGAAGTACAAGGGTCAATCATTTGGTAAAGGCTTTAGTTTCGCCGATGTCACTGTGCAGAGTCGACATGGGTCTATGAACAGTTAAGCGAAACCTAAAACCTAATATTAGACCTAAACCCTAATGCCTAAGCTATCCTATTTATCTTCGTTTACCCTGAGAATCCTACTGCATTATTTTCCCCTAAATCTAAACCAATGCATTCTATGCCTAAAATCCTATATTATCCACATTTCTAAAGGCTAATTTACATCCTATGTATTAAAAATCCATAACTAGACCCTAACCTATCACCTATTTCATTCAAACTACATTCAAAACCCTATCACCTAACCCTTGGCCTATTTCAAATGTTAAAACAATAAAAAAACATTGCAAATCAAATATAAGTCACACAGCAGTCCTAACCGCTAGACAAAAACCGCAGCGGAGGACCATGTGACCACATAGGAGAAACGGTTAGAGGTCAAGGATAGCTGCGCGGGGAATTGATAGCATCAGAACCATAGTCAGTTGTTAGCCATGTGAACACTATGGAGGTTAACAATTGAGAACCACTAGCTGCTACCAAAACCGTCAGCTAGAATGTTAGCATGTGAACGAAACCCGATTAACCACGCAGTTGGTGGGACAGTTACTAGAACCGTCAGATCCCTAACCGCAGGGGCTTCGCCACTTGTTCACATGCGGTTTCATCAAACGTATGCTTGGTTAACAAACTATTAGTGGTTTTCAGGGTTATACTATAGTTTATTTATGGGTTTTTATTGTTTTTTTGTTAACGAATTAATTCGGTGCCATGACTAAGCCCTGAGGTGGCTAAACTCAACCCAGAAGTCAGCCAATTTGCAACCAAATTCACCATACGTCCAGCAAAGGATGTTATTATGAATTTCCAGGCCTATAAAGGTAGAATTGCTCATTGGAGAACAATAAGAGTGGAATTTGAGTTTTCATGTGCCGTTTCTGGAGGATAGAGGTGATTTTTTTTTTTAATTTAATTTATCTATTTATTTATTTTTTTCTTTCTTATTTTCGGGAGCATCTAGAGTCGGATTTGGAAACCATAAGCGGTGTTGGAAAGCTGGTTCATAGAGATATTTGATGACAATGACTATAAGTTCTTGTGTGCACATTCAGTCTGGTCTTTTCACTTTGTAATCGATTTATTCTCTCTCATTCCTTATAAAACGGTCGGCCATCTTGAAATCGGACCTGGAGACATAGTCCATCAAGGACGAACTCTGTAATCAATCTTGTTGTCTGGTATATCTATGTTTTCGCTGTTTATACTTCTGTTTTGCATCTTTCTTACAGTTTATCAGGTGTCGTAAAGTGTCCTGCTCCAGGAGTTTTCCTCCTTTTCTGTGCTTTTGGTTATCATTCAAACTCACTGATGGCTAATCAATTCTACATCAGTTTTAGTATATGATCATATCAGATCATATAATTTTGTATTAGAGTAGGTTTTCATTTTGTAGAATGTACCATTGAATGTTAACCAGGTCTAAGTCGCAACGAGGAGAAGGAATCCTTGAGAAGATCAATCTAGAGATTGGAAAGCGATGAGTCGTTTAGAAATCGACCATGTCATGACCTGATGCAAGTGAAAACACTGAGACTAAGATGAGTGGGGAACAGTTCAACAGGCTTTCTTAACTATGCAACAGACGTTGGGTGAATTGTATGAAGACAAGAAGGAAAGAGATGCAGCTTCTTCTTCGAAGGCATCGGAGAAGGACAAAGGTAAAGGCAAGAAAGATAAAACTCCTTCACCTCCATCATCCTCTTCTTCTTCTTCTTCTTCTAGTGCAGAATATGAAATGGAAAAGAAACCTAATAAAACATCTCTTTTGCAACTTGATGTTAAATTTGAGTTATGTCTTTATGATGGTGAAATGAATTCTGAAAAGCTAGATAACTGGATAAAGCAGTTAGAAGTGTATTGTCACATTCAGAACATTTCTAAAGATAAAACTAAAATTCAGTTAGCTACACTTAGAATGGGGGGAACAACTTTAATCTCGTGGGAAAGAAAAACTCATTTAGATGTAAAGCAAATAGGAAAAGTTATCTCTTCATGGTCTAAATTTTTTAAAGCTCTTAGGAAACAGTTCTATCCTTTAGGATACATGCAACAAGCTATTATTGATTGGCAACATCTGAGCTAAGGTAAAGGGAAGAGTGTTTAGGAGTTCAGGAAGAAAGCATTGGCGCTTGGTATTTCATTGGATACACGTGAAACTTTGTTAAAATACATCCGCAATTTACATTCATATTTGCAGCATACTTTATTAATGTTTAATGCTGATGATTTTGATGAGGTGTGTGTTCATGCCATACATATTGAATCAGGTGGTAGACCATTCAAGTTGTCATCTCAGTCACCCAAAGAGATTTAAAAAAGAAAATTCAGAAAGAGTAAGAGGAACATTTTGAAGAGAAAGAAATCATCGATCATTCAGAAGGAAAGACCTACCTATTCTCATTGCCAGAGAATCGGTCATGATGAATCAAAGTGATGGAAACTTCATCTAGAACTTAAGCCCAAAAAGTTCCTTAAGGCGAGGGATGAAAAAAAATCCATTGCAGTAGTCCAGCAAGACCTCAGTTCAGATTCAGGTGATGAACGAAGAATAACCACCGTGGTTGTGATAGGTAAAACTTCTGATACTGGTTCAGTTTGAAATCTAATGTATATTCTTCAAACATAAATCCTCCACATGAGGATAAACAAGTTGAACTCTTCCACATAAGGATAAATTCTAAGCATACAAAGATTGACACAATGTTTGATAGTAGGTCACAAGAAAATTTAATATCTGAACATATAGTTAATCAATTGGGATTGTAAATATGGAATCATCCAAGACCATGCCCATTAGGTTGGATTAATAAATCAACTTAGGTACATGTCACAAAGCAGTGTTGGTTAAAATTTGCAATTACATCTAAGTACATTAATGAAGTGGAATTAGATGTGGTACTAGTAGAGATTTGTGGAGTTGCCTTAGGGAGTCATTATCTTTATGATAGAGATGCAGTCTTTCACAGAAGAGAACATAAATATCACCTAAAGAGAGAAGGGGTTGAATTTATTGTTAGGGCACATACAGTCAAATCAAACTTGGATTTAATTGTGTCAAATCAAGTTAAGCAGTTTATAAGTTCAAGTAAATATGAACTCATGGTTTGTAAGGAACAAAATAAGGTTGATTGTTCAAGATGCAAGATTCAGTTTATAGATCAATTGGTTAAGGTGGTTAATTCTTTTCCAAGAATTCTGATTCATGAACAGGATAAGAAACATGAGATACATTTAATGTCCTACAAAAATCTTCTTAAGGACAAAATGAATCTCAATTAATTCATTCAACTGAACTCTAGAAGCTATCATCATCAGTAGTGTATTGCAGGGAATGGTACATGTGAAGTGTGTACTTCAGGAAAGTTGGATGAGGCTAGGTTGCTAAGGAAACTCTGAAATTTAGCTAAGTGTGGGATCAATGGAACTTATGTGAATAGTGATAAAACTTCACTACGATCACACACTTGTAAAATTATTGATACAACATAGACCATCTAGAACATATAACACATACTTCACTTAATGCAACAACCTTTGTGGCAGCTTACGGCAAGTGCGGCTTCGATTATAGACTTTGGGAGGATAAAGGCGACACTTGTGTAAGTGTGTGTGAAATGAGTGTTAAACATGTCTCATTCTCGTAAATATTTCTCCTTGAATCAAAACAAACCTCCCTTTGCATGACAACTGATTACCCCCACACCCAAAGATGACACATTCTATGTAAAGATAAAAGCATAAACGACTCTTAAGATCGAAAAGGGGAGCTTGAGATCATCAACTTACCAATAAGTCACTAAGGAACGATTGATCACAATATCCATAGTAGGCTCTGAAATTTAATTGCAGGCCAAAATTTTGGAGGGTGTTGTAGCCTCTACAACAGAGCGTTCACCTTCTTGCTAGCTTCGTTTTCAGCTAGTGTCTTGAATTCTACGAACTCAGAGAATGTCTCATCTTTATTCCACGTGAAGAAGATCCAGCACTTCCATGAGAAGTCATCAATAAAAGTGACAAAATATTTGTGTCTGATAGTGTAGGTTGTCGAGAAAGGTCCATAAACATCATAGTGGATCCTTTCTAGGACTGCATGTGCTTTGTTGTCCTAATCATGGAATGTGGATTTTATGTACTTTTGTAATGTACATCCTTTGCATATTTCCTATTGCTTAAGTTCTCCTTTAGAGATGTGGGTGGTTATTTGTTCTATAATATTCAAGGTACCATGATACAAATGACCAAGTACTTTGTTCCAAAGTTCATCGACATCGCGACCTTCACTTTCTCCACCTTAGTGCTTAATGTAGCACATTCTTCCACATCTAGCTTATATAGGTTCTTCACATGAACCCCGATTTGCTTCACCTGCCCCATGGCTATGTGTCTCAGGAATGCTTTTCCTTTGTTGAATATCACTTCACAACCATGGTAAACCAGCCACTTAGTGAATGCCAGTAGACAAACCCCTAATCCTTTACCTTTACCTTTTTTTACTATCGCCTCATATTGAAATTTTGAAGACAAAATATTTATTTTCTCTTAAAAAATTGTCTTAAAGTCCCCCTCCATGTAGTAGTGCCGAATGTAACAATAGACAAGTTCTCTAATCGTATCAGCATATGAAAGGGATAGAAGAAGAATTGATGTCTGAGAAATCTTTTCAGTAAAACTTGTCGCATTCTTCTTAGTCGACTACCCCCATAAAACAAAGAGTCCAACAAATCCTTGTCTTTATATAAAATAACGTGAACGGTAAGTAAAATAACAACCTTAGTATAGGCACAAGACAATAGTTGTCTATAAGCTAGCCGACTTAGGGCGCACTATCATAGTCAATTTTTTAGTTGTAATTAGATAATATCATCTTAAACTGATATGTTTGCGTCTTAATTGTTAATTGTATTAAACATAAGTTTTTTTTCTAAGTAGTACTGATCTATTAATATAATACAAAAAAAAGTTACAGAGAAACCTGATCTCAGAGATGTTAAGCATCAGTCATCAGCACAAAATGCAACTGTTGGTATTGGACTGCCCCAACAGAGGGGAACCAGTCGAAGAAGCTTTGAAGACTACCCCTATTATGGGGGAAACCAGTCATTGAACCAGAATAACTATTTCATAGTAGACCTTGGTTTTCCAAAATGAACAAAGAGGAATGCAATTCTGAACCAAAAAGACAGGGACATAACCAAGTAACAGTATGCCATTTCCACCTGGCAGAGAGTTAACGAGAGAATTCAAGACACTTTGCGTGAAGACAAAAATCATCCAGACCACAAAACCACGAACCATAGGAACATATCCGCCTGGAAGCTAGACACCTTTGCGAGAGACCAAAAACCACAAAAAGTGAGGCGAATCCACCTGGGAGCCAGAGACCTTTGCATGAGGCCACGGGTTAGTTTGATGGTTCCTCCAGAGCTATCTCTTCCTCAATTCGGTAGGAAAACTGATACCAATTTTCATCCTCTTCAGATGCACTGTGACCTTGAACAGTTGGAGAATCTATAGTGCCTTCAACATCCATCTGTCGCTTACCAACGTCCCCAACTTTATCTTTGTCATGCAAAGCCTTACTACTTTCACCTTGCTACTTGTTGTTGATCCCATGACTACCTGTCTCTTCCCTATTCTTCTTGTTCCCATGACTGGACAGAGTAGCTTGCATCGCAGACTCTTCCTTGAAAGAAATTGTGATGGTAGCAGTGATTGTAGGCCTATTTAGTGAACTGCAGAAATGAAATTGTGTGCTGTGAGGGCCAGAAAGAGGAGGGAGTGGGAGATACACATTGTGGGCAACATTGTCCCTCCAACCTCTCCCACTTCTGGTATTTAGGTAGCTATGAGTGGGTTAATGAGCGAGTTAGTCAATTCAATAGTTGAGTTCGAGGAGTCAGAGGTGGAACTAGTAGAAGCTCGTGAGCGGTTAAAACCTCCACATGAACCTCCACACCTACTGCGCATACGGTGCCTGAGGTGAGCCATGGCTGAATTGACAGCAGAAGAATTGGAATGAAGGCGACGATGAGTGGGTGAACCACAATCAAGAAGACAATGACGGGAATGTGAAAAATGAAAACCATTACCAAAATCTTGACAAGGGAGAATTAGGCAGTGACTGCCTGTAGCAGTTCTGAAACAAGGTTCAGCCGCTTGCGGAGCACAAACGCCATGGAGAAGGGGAGGAGTAACAAGACAGTTTTCAGGGGACATGGTGTTGAAGGAGGTGAGCTCGTCACAACTTTTAGAGTCAATAGATGTTACCTGCAAGGTGCTTTTAATCCATCTGTGGTGAGCTCTCAGGACAAAGCACTTAGGCAAATCACTTCCCAACTCGTCGGCGATCTGTCTTGTCATTTAAATTTCGTTGTTGACACCCACATCCGGGCGCATTTCCTCTGCATTTTCCCTTTCCTTTTGCACTAGATCATTGAAATCCTGCAATTGATGAGTATTGGCTATAGTGCTAAGATCTCCTACATGAAGAGTCTTACCACTTTCAACACCAATGTTTGCTAAGAGGTCTGCTACTTTGTTACTATTCCGATGAGTGTGCCTGATGGTAACTGCTCTATGAATGAGTAGCCACTATTCAATCTGTTCCAGCCTTTCCACCAATCTCCAACTGCTACCCACTTTATGTTCTGGAGTTCCCTGTAAGATCTGGTTGATCATGTTAATTAAGATCTCAGAGTCCCCTTCAATTATGAGTGGGAATAGTCTATTGTTCCGAGCCAGGAGAAGTCCTTGCCAAATTCCTTCTAATTCGGCTGAGTTGTTTGTATCGCAACCTATTGACCCCATTAATGTTTGGAGAACATTACCCTTTTGATTTCTAAATATTCCCCCAAATCCTGCTTTACCTGGATTTCCCTTTGATGCTCGATCAAATTTGAGCAGTACCATGTGTGGTGCGGGTGGAGTCCATTTGTCAGGTGTATCTCCAAAGGGAGGGATTTTCCTTAGGTGTACCTGCTCATGGTTCTACTGAAGGTTCCAGTTTAGCCATATATTTTGTTCCTGTGGTGTGGATGGGAAATCATCATCAAGCCACGTTTGGAGCATCAAGGTTTCTCATATGTTTGACATATATTGATCCATAGAACTTCTATGGGAGAGGAATGGCCTTTGAAGATGCGTCTATTTCTCTCTTTCTAGATTGTCCACATGAGGAAACCTGGTATTAGCTTCCATAAGGCATTTATGATTTTGCTTTTATAAGGGTGAGGTGCCCAAGAACAAATAGTGCTGGTTGAATTCTCCTTATTTGGTCCATCTCTTTGACATCTGAAGCTAACCTTCTCCCAAAGTCGAGTTGCTAACAGACATGAGTTTAGGAGATGTTCCTTAGTTTCTTCTACCTATTTACAATTTGGGTAGATGGAAGGTTCGTGAAAACTTCGTTTCCTTAGATTATCCCAAGTAAGGATTCTATTTTGGCATAGCAACCAGAGAAAGGTGGAGATTTTTGGCCAAATTGGTGGTTCCCAAACTTTGTGCCAGAGGCTATACTTGACAGTATGGTCCCTTAGTATTATATGATATGCTTCCCGAGAAGTGAAGGTACCTCTCATTTCATAACCCCATCTGATGATGTATTTCTTATTTGATTGATAAATATTTCGTGTTTGAGAGTTTTCTATCTAGGCTATCTTTGATGGATTGCATGGCTTGCCCAAGAATGAGGTTTGAGCATAACCATTGCCTATAACCTTGGTTGTGAACTTCCTCCCAAAGTTGATTTACTTTGATCGTCGGTTGCTCTACCCAATCCTAACGCTGGTGGGGCATGAGTAGGTCCTTCAATTTTGGTCTTTTCTGCTAGGAGTCCTCCAAAAACCTTGCATTATCTCCATTCCAGATTTCCCAAAAACTGTGTTGTTGGATTAGATCTTTATGTTGTTTGGCAGCATTCCAAATTAGAGAGCATGTGCCAACTTCTCTGAGCTGAATTAAATCATCCACTGGTCTATTATGAGCATACTTAGTTGTCCAGAGGATTGCCCAAGGAGTATATGGGTTTGAGAGCCATCTCCACTAGATACGTGCTCCCATGACCTCGTTGATGTGCTGAGGATCCCATAATCTAATGCCTCTAGAGGATTTTGGGTGACAAACTCTTTCCTGCTTTACCAGAGCCCATTTTCTTTTTTGTTTCGTATTCCCCCATAAAAAATATGATTGAAGATTTTTTATTGCTTCAAGAACCCATTTGGGTGCTGCCAGGACCGTGAAGAGGTAGAGCGGCATAGATTGTAGCACTGCCTTGATTAGAACTAGGCAACTCGCCATATTAAGAGCTCTGAAGGTCCATGAAGAGATACAGGCTTCTATTTTTTCTAGGAGAATTTTCTAGGATGAGTGCTTTAAGGCAGAGGCTATCATTGGAGCTCCCAGGTATTTGGAGGGCAGAGGTACAATTGAGAAGCCTAGAATTCTGGCTATGGAGGCTTGAGTGATGGGAGGTGTGCGAAAGAATAAGACTTGATATTTTGATTTGTTAATGCAGGCACCAGAGGCATCCGAAAAGTCAGATAAAATTGATTTCAGCTTACAGGCTTCTTGGACCGAAGGATGACCAAATAACATATTTTCATCCACAAATTGATGGTGGGTGAAAGCAGGGGTATTCTGGAAAGAAAGGCCACATAATTTCTAGTTTTGAAGAGCATCTTTGATGTAACGTGCAAGACCTTCCGCCATAATAACAAATAGAAAGGGTGAGAGAGGGTCCCCTTGTCGGATACCTCTGGATGGGTGGAAGGGGGTGGAGGGGGTCCCATTGACAAGAATTGAGAAAAAGGTAGAAGTGATGAGACTCATAATCCATCTTACCCAAGGGGGGTTAAAGCCAAAGGCTAGCAGTATTTTTTGAATATATTTCCAGCTTAAAGTATCGAAAGCTTTTAAGAGGTCGATTTTTAGGAGCATACCTGCCTTTTGGGTTTTCTTTAGGGAGTGAATGATTTCATGAGTGAGAATTTTTCCATTGGTGATCTGCCTTCTTTCCATGTAACCCTATTGCTCCGGTGATATAAGAAGAGGAAGCAGGGGCTTGAGGCGTGTGGCGATCACTTTGGAGACAATTTTATACAATACATTGCATAGTGCAATAGGTCGGAATTTGTTCAGAGTCTGGCTCTTCTCCTCCTTAGGCATGAGGGCGATGAAGGTGGCATTCAAGGATGGAAGCATCCATCTGTTAATTGTGGACTCCTCGACTACTTGCCAGACTTCCTCCCTGATTAGATCCCAGAAGTTGTGAAATAAGTCCGAAGTGAAGCCGTCTGGTTCGGGTGCTTTCCCAACTTTGAGTTGTCGCATAGCTGTCTCCACTTCCTGTAAAGAAATAGGCCTGAGGAGTATTTGATTGTGTTCTTCAGTTACGGTCTTAGGAATAATCAAGATGATCTTCTCTATAGCTAGCAGCTGATCAGTCTCCATTTCTTCATGCACCCTCCGAAAGTGGGTGAGGAGTTCCTATTCTATATCTTCATGCTTCTCTAGATGTTCCCCTTGTCGATTTTGGAGGAGAGTAATGTTGGTGTGCATTCTCCGTTGGCTAGTGGTATGGTGGAAGAACTTTGTATTGCGTTCGCCCTCTTTAAGCCATCAGATCCTTGATTTTTGTCTCCAAAGAATCTCTACCTGTCTTTCTCTTTCTGAGACCTGCGTTTGTAGTTGACGGTCCTGTTCTACTATGGTTTCGGATCTGCCTTCAACTATGATTCTCTACTGTAATTTTTGCATTTCTTGTTTAAGAGTGTTTTGCACCTGAAATATATTGCCGAAGGTAAAGCGATTCCACTGTTTTATTTTTTCCTTGATATGTTTTAGCTTTTGTTGGAGCTTGTACATTTTTGTGCCTTCTGGTGGTGTGAAATTTCTCCATGTCTCTGTTATCAGGTTATGAAAATTAGTGTGATTCAGCCAAAAGGCTTCAAAGCGAAAGGGCCTGCGAACATTGTCTCCCGGTCTTTGCTAGTGAAGCCTAATAGGCCAATGGTCCCAGCTAGAGAGTGGCAATATAGAGGCCAAGAGATCCCCACCAAGATGTATTGCATTATCATAGATCAGGAATATGTCTAACCGAGATGCAATTTGGTGGGCATCTACATGCTTTTTGTTCCAAGTATAAATGCCATTGTTGAATTCCATATCTATAAGCCTATTGTTATGAATGTAGTTTTTGAAGTGCATGCTTTCATAGTCCAGCTTGATCCGTCCTCCTCTTTTTTCCTCCAATCTTGTAATCATGTTGAAGTCCCCTCCTGTGATCCAAAGTGGGTGGGATCTTTCTCAATTGATCTGAGTTAGAGTGCTCAATGTGTCTACTTTGTTTGTTGCCTCCTCGGGGAAGTAGACATTAGTTAAGTGTCCATGAACATTTGTCCCTGTTAAATGAAACTTGGCCTAAATAAAGTGCTTACTGGCATGTATGTTGGTAAGTGTTATAGCTCTATCATCCCAAATGATGGCTAGCCCTCCTGAGGCTCCCATGGCTTCCACCGCCACTTCCTTGCTTCCTCGCCACACTTGGAAAGGATCTGATCCAATGTTCTAGAATTACACTTGGTCTCCTGCAAGAAGAGAATTTGAGGCTTTTCCTGTTGTAGCATGTTCTTTATTAATCTTCCCTTCCCTGGGCTGTTTAGCCCTCTGATGTTCCAAGAGATGAGCTTCATGATTCATGATTGGGAAGGGGATTATAGTATTTGGTGAGCTTGGAGTATCTTCCAGATTCCACCAACATCTCACCTATGCGAATGGTTCTCTGAAGATCGATTTTCTATCCTCATTTCTTGTTGTGTTTGAAGATATTTCTTCCATCCCACTAACTACCAGTTTGGACGCCTAATGATATTTTCCTTTGTGCTCTTGAGAGAATTACTTCTAAGTTCTCTAGCTGTCGCTAAGGAATTTTGTCCTATTACTTTTTATTACAAGCCTATTCAAGTCCCAGTAATTCTAGATGTCCGATGTCGAAGCTCTCCGGTTCCTCTTCCATGTGCTGTATTGTTTCCTGCTCTGCCTCTGTATCATCTACAATCGTGAGTTGCATCTGAGTGTTATCTACCTCCATACCTTGAGTAGTCCTTTTCTGCATGATACTCGGAGAGGGCATTTTGGTGTCCGCGGGTTGCTTAGAAGTGAGGGCTTTCTTTGAGCTTGATGGAGTGGAATGGGCAGAAGTCTTAGGAATGGCTTCAGGTTTTTTCTGATTATCTAAAATATGAACCTCTGGTTGGAGCAGGATTTCAAAGCTGTTGCTTGTTGAAGGCAAGGAGGTGCTGGTGACAGGTTTTTTGACTGAGGTAGAGGGATTTTTATGGGTCTTTTTGCGATTGGGAACTTTTGTGAACCCATCCGAGTCGGATTTGTCCATTGAAGGGGTGGTCGTGGATTTTATATTGGAGGGACAGTCTCAGAATAAATGGCCCAGGGTGTGTCATTTTCGACAGTGGAATGGTACATGCTCATAATATATTGTTTGTAACCATTCATAATCATCATGGTAGAGGCTTACCGCATCCAAGAGTGCTTTACTGAGGTGCATGTATACACAGATCCGCACATATGAGGTGTATCACTTCAGCTTTGTCTCCTCTACCACTTTGATGAATTCACCTAAACCATTCCCAATGTCTTGCAAAGAGTCTTCGTCCCAATACTCCAGAGGGAGAGAATAAGGGCGCAACCACACCGGGGCCCAGCTCAGATCTTCTTTGTCCAGGTTAAAGCACTCGATCCATCCTCTTAGGTATAGCCCTGCTGCATTGAAGAAATATGGTCCTCCATCCAATACCCTATTTCGGTCCTCTAGATAATTGAAAATGGCAGTAAAGAAGCCCTTAGGCCCTAACTGCAGTGTTATGTGCCTTTTTGACTTCCATTTGGCTGTGATCCAGCTGTGCAAAGCTTTCTCCATTGGCCAAAGGCCTATGAACTTTCCTATCAAATTATGCTCCCTCATAAACTAGATCTGAGTGTTGATGCACTGACTTGGGAGCTCGATTTTGGGTCTGTCAACTGCTACTGGCTTGCAGGTGTTTGACGTCACTCGTGGTTCTTCATTTGTGTTGTTATTCATTGGCATATTTTCATTCTCAGTTGTTGTATATTCTTGATGGTCCATACTGACACTTTCAATCTTTCGCAGGTCGTTTTCCGTATCAGCGGGGGGAGGCATCATGTCCACCTCTTGAGAGGGTTCCCTTGTGCGATAACTATTCCTTATTGTGCTGTAGCTACCTTATCGCTGAAGGTTAATGGCAGAATGATGCAGTCTGTGAAGGTCTGCCAGTTGCAGAGCAACATCGAACCCTAAGCACTCCGCTCTCCATTTTCATTCGAAGTGAAATATCGTATTAAACATAGGTTTGATCTAAAGTGGTCATTGTATTAAATATAAAGTTTTGTCTTAAAATAGTTTTATTTTAAATTGTTTTTGTCTTAAAATAATTTTGTCTTAAATATAAATTTTTGTCTTTAAATTTTTGTCTCAAACTATTTTTGTCTTAAATATAAAGTTTTGTCTCAAAATATTTTCGTCCTAAATTATTTTTGTCCTAAATATAAAGTTTTGTCTTAAAATATTTTTGTCTCAACACTACTTTTCTCTTAAAATATTTTTGTCTTGAATATGAAGTTTTGTCTTAAAATATTTTGTCTCAACTTATTTTTGTCTTAAAGTTTATATTTAAGACAAATCAATTGATATTAATTTTTAATGTAAAATAACTAAAATAAAAAATTATTTTTTAAAACAAAAGATTTTTTTTGTCTTAAAAAAATGTCTTAAAAATACTACTCTTGGTGTAATAGTGTGTGTTTATCAAATTTAAGAGAGACGAATAACATGTGAAGGACACTCCGTTGTTTATGAGTAATCTTGCAAAAATATTTATCAAAGTAGTTACCATATATTAATTAGAAATTTGTTCTACGTATAACACTTACAATTGCATGAGTGTTAGCATCCTTGCACAGTGCAGTTGCATAATAGTCTCACACTCACTATTAGTGTTAAGGCACCCACTAATAAAATATATTTTAAGAAACTTTCTCTCACTATTAGTGTTAAGGCACACACTAATAAAATATATTTTAAGAAATTTTCCCTTAAAATATATATAGATACTTTTCAATCCTTCAAAATAATTTATCTCATCATTCTTTTCAATAATTCACAAAATAAATTTATGAATATCAAATATGGCAAAATAATGCAGTTGTCTTTAACGCGACTTTTTGAAAGCCTTTCCGGTGGCTTTTTCCGGTCAAAATCCGGCAGTAAATTACTGGAATCACAAGTTTGATAGCTAGTTTCTGCACAATCAAAGCGTCCTAGGGGTTTTCCAGGGTGCTGAATCCAAATATGCAGTTAAAAAACCATTTTAACTGCAACAAAACCATTTTAACTGCAATTTCTTCCGCCGGATTCCGTCACCGGAATCTCCAAAAAATCGCATTATAGACAACTCCCAAAATAATCCTTATTTAAATTTTTTTTACTGATTTAAACCAAAAAAAGGAAAAAGAGTCCAGAGGGATGGATGGAGATAAAGCAGGACGAGTCTTACGTGTAAAGTTTAATTTTCTTAAGTTTAAAAGTAAATGCCAGAAAAGGACGCATGTCTTGAAACGCAGCAGACGTAAGGTATATTATGAGATTGGTTCCATTGTTATTGACCGCGACCTTGCGACTGCTAATCAAAATTAAATTAAATATCTAAAAATGAATAATAATAATAATTTTCATAATTAGCTTGTACTTTAATTTGCAATAGTTTTTGTTATGAATTATTATAGTTTTTGTTATAAATAATTATGCGATTAATTATTTAAATTTTTGTGTGTAAATTAATATTTAATATATTTTATTTATATATATATATATATATATATATATATATATATTAACTAGATGTTATAAATTTAATTTTATATGAAATATTTAAAATATTGATAATTGTTTATAGATTTATGATTAAAGAAATTATGGTCATTTTAATTCATTTAAAATTTTTTTATATAATACAAGTGTTATAAGGAATGAGTTGTGAGTTAGTTCATAAAAATTTTAACAAAATTTATTTGCACATTCAAAAATTTCATAATAAAATAAAATAAATATATATGATTAAAATATTGTTCCATACATGTATAAAAATAAATTAACAATATTTTTTTTAATTAAAAATTTATAATTTTATTTTATTAATAGAAAAAATAGTTTTAAAAATTTTATTTTTTACCATTAAAATATAGAAATTTGAAATAATTAATCTAACTTAAAGACCTGTAATATTTATTTGTTCACTGGTCATTTCGGACTTTATTTTCGTTTCCTTAAATTCCAAATAAAAAGAATATATATTATCCATTCCTATTTTTCTTTTCACTTTTCCATTTATTTCCTAATACAAAGAATATATATTTATTCTTTTATTTTTTCCCTTATTTCCTAGTATAAGGAATATATGTTTATTTTTAAAAGAATAAATACATTTATTTTTTCAGTTGTTATATTTCCCATTCACTAGTGTTTTTTTTTTTACTTTTTCCTTTCATTCGAGATACGAAGGATATATATTTATTTTTGAAAGGAATAAATAGGTTACACTTTTTCTTTATTTTGAAACCTAATTGCTTTAATAAATTGAAATCGTCGGAGTTTGGAATTTTAAAATGAAATCCTATCGAATTTTACATTTTAAACCACTCTCTTATCAATTCTTATAATTTAAATGAAGGATATTGAAACTCATAACAAATAGTTAATTTGGTGTTAAAATTTGATTCCGCCTGCCGTACGTATACATATGATTAAACCAATTTGATTGCCGTAGCGAATATGATTTATTAAAGCGCAGCGAAATACTGGTTTCGGAGGGAATCCTGGTTGGCAATAAAGAAGACCATTCAATCACTGGATTTGCGAAATCTCTGCAAAACTCTTTAAAGAAGTTCGGGCATCAACCCGAAATTCATAGTTAGAAATAATGGAGAAATGGTTATGTGGTTGTAACACATCTTTTTAGTTTAGGAATAGTTCCTAAACCCAAAACCTCGAATTGTTTGGCTGCTCATGAATTGAAGCCATTGATCAAATCTGCAATCTTCTGTTTCTTTTTAAGAGATTACTAATTCAAAACCAGAAGAGGTAGGGTATGTATACCAGTGTAGATTTAACAGGGGTCTGATACACCAACATACTAACACAACCACATTCATATATTAATTACATTAACAACCACATATATTTATTATTATTATTATTATTATAAAAAAATTAATCAATTCATTAAAAAATTAATTAATTTATTAAATTATTAATTCAATCATTATTAATAATTAATCAACTCATAATTAATTATTAATAAATAATAATAACATATAACTAATTTCTATTATTATTTTATTATTAATAAGATATGGTTAAAAAATAATAATAATTAACTACTACTTATTATTTCTTATTATTATTTATTGATATTGTTTTATTAATATAATTATTGTTTTTATAAATATTTCAATATAAATATAAATATTAAAATATAGATTGAAGTGATGTTGTGGATGAGGGAATGCTTGCTTGGAATGTTATCTAGGTTTTGAGTCAGAGTTTGAAGCTGGTGACTATAGCGGGTCGTGGAGGAGGGATTTCTGCTCTCTCCTACAATCACATAGCAGTGAACAGAAACAAGGAATCTGATCTACATCAATTCAAGAAACCAACAGAGGGGATCAATGAGGACTCTAACTCAGGAAAAATCAAATCTCACGAGCAAAGAGCAAATCATTAGGAAGATCGTAGGGAGAAGAGGAAAGAGGGCAATAGTAAGAAGGCGACACCTTTGAGGGCAACAGGGGGCTGCAAACCCAGGTCGACCATCACTCCCTGGGTTGTTTTAAGTGATCAGTGCTACAGGTGCATAGAGATCACATGGAGGAACACACAATGATATGCAAATTTATGGGGACTTGGCCGATGGAGAAGGCCTTACATGCATGGATAAGCTACAACTGAAAACCGAAAGGAGAAATAAACCTTCACCTTGGATCCAAGGGTTTATTCACGGTGGTGTTCATGAGCTTAGAAGATAAAGACAGGGTGTTCAAGGGAGGACCCTATTTTTATGCCATGAATGATTGTACATGCGACCCTGGGTGATGAAATTTGTCCCAAAACAAGAAACATTCCAATGAGTATGTATGGATAAGACTTTACTCCCTTCCTTTAGATTATTGGCTATCGGAGTCTCTAAAGGCTATTGGCAATAAACTAGGGCATTTTATAAGGATATCAGATGCAACATTGAGAGGAAAATACACTTCCTTCACCCAAATCTATGTGGAAATGGACCTATCTCGGGCACTCCCAGACGAGATCATTTTAGAAGTTTCTGATGAGGAATGGGTGCATGCAATGGACTATGAACATGTCCCATTTAGGTGCCGAAAATGCCATGAAAATGGGCACCTATATAGAGACTACCCATTAAATAAACTGGAAAGTGAAAAAAAAACCACCACAAGCAAAGATCCCGAGGGTTTCACCAAGGTGGAGGGTAAGGGGAAAGGAGGAAAGCAACACCAAAAGAAAGCCAACGAGGAAGGACAACAAAGCCATAATAGTTTCAAAATATTAGAAGAAGAAATGGGAAACAATGGGGAAAACTAGAAATCAGAGACCAAGACCAATGAGAAGGAGAGGGATACCAGCATGGAGGACATAACAGAGAATAGCCAGTAACAGGATGATCTACCAAGCATGGTGGAGCTCAGCAGGGACCTTGAGATGACCCCAAGTGAGGCGGGAATGGAGGATCATGAACTACAAGAAATTCTTGAGAAGGAAAACTTGGATCTAGAAAAGTTTCTAGAGCAGGGTATTAACAAAGGAGTTGACTCGCTGCCAAAAGAGGAGTTTGATAGGGTTCAACAACTCTTCCTATGGAGATCCCAATCGAAAAGCTCTGGAGTCAAAAGAAACCATGAAAGCCAAAAAAATATAGGGGTGAAGACAATAGACGAAACACCCGGACAATCTTCCAAGAACCAAGGTGGGAAAAGAGGAAGGAAAAGACAGATTGAGCTACTAATAGAATGTGGAAAACACATGATCAACTCAGGTAAGATGAAAGATCTAACCAGTTACTCTTTTAAAAATATTTATTAATGAAGTTTACAACCTGGAATATTAGGGGCTAGGAAGTAAAAGGAAACAAAGAAATCTCAACAATAGAATGAAAGAAGGAAAACCAGACATGGTTTCCACTCATGAAACAAAATGCTTGATGGATATAATCGTAGAAATACATAGTAAATGGTTGACCAGTTATAAGTATCTAGATGTTAAGGTAGATAACTCAACAGGAGGGATTCTCATGCTCTCGGATCCCTAAAAACTCGGAATCCTGGATGCGGAAGCGTCTAGGAACTACCTTTCGCTGGTAATACAACCTGTGGGTGATAAGGAGAGTTACATGATTACAAATGTCTATGTTCCTCAAAAACTAGAAGACAAACTCAAGTTTCTCACTTCCCTTGAGGAACTAAGAGAGAGATATCCCAATATTCCCTGGATTCTGGTAGGGGATTTCAATATGATCAAATCTCTTACAAAGGAAAAAGGGGGCACCAGAACACTAGCCAGAGACACCATTACCTCCTAGAACTTCATAAATAACATGAGATTAGCGGATGATGAAACAATTAATGGCACCTTCACTTGGAACAACAAGAGAGGAGGGGCTTCTCATTTTGCCTCTAAACTAGACAAATTCATGATCTCAAAGGACCTATTTCTCATAGACCCTGACATGTTAGCTTTAATCCTTCCTTTTGGAGGCTGAGATCACTGGCCAGTCTAGCTTGAAGCCACTTTTATGGGCACACTGAGGAACAGACCTTTCAGGTTTGAAAATGTCTGTCGTTCTCACCTTGACTTCACCAACAATATTGATAAATGGTGGGTGGAAGAGTTGCCCCTTCAAGGCACCAAAATGTTCATGCTACAACAAAGATTTAAACACATTGAAATCAAACTCAAAGATTGCAACAAAAAACAATTTGGTGACATTTTCGAAGCCAAAAATGTAGTTGAACAGAAACTTCAGGGGATTAATCAGCTTATGATCACATATGGCTTTAACGAGGAAAGGAAATCTCAAGCAAAAGTTCTTCAGAAGGAATGGGATGATAGATATAGGAAAGAGGAGATTTTCTGGAGACATAAATTGAGAGTACAGTGGATTAAATAAGGGGAATGAAACACAAAGTTTTTTCACAAATCAACTTTGAGTCACAGGTCACACAACAAAATTCAAAAACTCAAATATTCTCAAGGGAAAGAGCTCTTCACCCACAAATAAATGGAATCTGTCCTAGTAGAACAGTTCCTTAGCATTGCAAAGGAGCCTCTCTTAGACAGGTCATAGTTCATTAGTAAATTCACAAGGTACATTCCCAAGCTTGTCATAAGGGAACACAATCATAATCTCAATAGGCTAGGATCCGAATATGCGGTTAACGAAGTTATCAATGAGATGCAAAATGGGAAAGCTCCTGGCTCGGATGGTTTCAATGTGGACTTTTTCAAGGCATGCTGGAAAATAGTCAAACAAGACATCCTTGAGGTGATGGGAGACTCAAGAAGATCCAAATCGATCCTAAAGGGTCTCAATTCCTCCTTCATAGATTTGATTCCAAGGCAGGAGAAAGCCATCACACCGGATAGATTCAGACCCATAGTGTTATGTAATGTGGTGTACAAGATAGTCTCAAAAGTGATTTCTAATAGACTCAACCCCTTCTTCGAGCTCTCATCTTAGAGGAAAAAACTGGTTATGTGGAAGGAAGACAGATTCTCAATAATACCATACAAGCTCATGAGATGGTACACACTCTGAAAAGCAACAAGCAAGCTTGAATGATCATACAGCTTTACCTAGCAAAAGATTATGACAAGCTAAGCTAGTCTTACATCAGGGCAGTGTTGAAAGCTTATGGTTTTGACCACAATTAGATCAGAGGGGTTATGGCCCTTCCATACACAGCTAGTTTCTCAATCCTACTTGAACCTTCATGCCCTCTAGGGTACTAAGGTAAATAGATCTGTTGTCCCACTTCCTCTTTGTGCTCATGATGGAAGGGCTAGGAAAAGCGATAAAAAATGGCAAGTGCTAAGGGAAGAATCAAGGGTTTGAAACTCACCACATATGGAGCGACCTCAACTCACCAACAATTTGTGGAGGACACTATGCTGCAGGGCATTCCCACAATCAAGGAAGCCAAAAGCTTTTAAACAAATCTCGAATGACTTTGCTATGGCCGCTGGTATAGAGGCAAATCTTGACAAATCGAAAGTTTTATTTTTTAACACCAATATTTCTATTTAGAGAAATCTTACCAGAATTCTAGGGTTCCAAAGGGATTAGTTACCCTCTAAGTACCTGGGAATGCCCCTTACAGACAAACCTCTAAGCAGGGGAGTGTGGGAGCCAGTCATTAACAAACTTTAGGATAAGGTTAGGAAATGGACATGCATATCTTTAAATTTAACAGGGTGCCTTGTGCTCACAAAAGTTATCTTGCGGGCCATACCCATTTTCATAATGTCTTCTCTTCGTGTTCCTAAAGGAGTTTCACAACATATTAGGAACATTCAAAGATATTTTCTTTGGGACAAAGGGGAAGAGAAAAAGAAGTGGGCTTTGGTAGCTTGGGACAAGCTAGACAAACCTAAGGCCCATGGTGGTATAGGGATTCATGTCCTTGAAACCCTCAGCAGAGTTTCGGGTGCAAAGCTTTGTGGAGGTGGCTTAAGGAGTTGAAAACCCCATGCACCAAGCTTTGGAAACAAAAATATGCAAGAAATTGGTAGGAAAGGGATCACATTCTAATGTATGGGCTTATCAAGGGCTCCCACATATCGAATCTTTCTTGGGAAAATAAAGGTATTTTCCAGTAGCACAACTTTTTGGAGATTCGAGATGGGAACCTAGCAATATTCTGAGAGGACAACTGGCAACAAGAACTGAACCTATTTAGGGATGAACTAATTGATCTCAAGAATGACAACAAAAACAAAGGCTTATGCATGGTAAGGGACTTCTGGGAGTAGGTAAGAAATGATGGAAAATGGAGAATATGGAACGATCTAGGCTATAGGGAAGAGAGCCCTTTGAAAGCTCAAGCAAACTCTCTTGCTATGGACTTAGAACAAAGGAAAATTTTGGTTTTATCCTCCCCTGACCAATTGAGATGGGGAAGAAACACAAAAGGTAACTTTAACCTAAAATAAGCCAAACAATTAGCTCTAGGGTTTGATTATCCAAATCTTGATAAGGCATGAAAAAACCTTTGGCAGCACTTGTATTGGATGAAGATAAAGTTGTTCATGTAGTTAGTTCAGCAAAAGAAAATTCTCATTTGGGAAAATATTCTAAAGAAAGTTTTTGTTGGCCCCTCCAAATATTATCTGTGTGGCATACAAGAGGAGACGATGCAACACTTACTCAACCTTCACCCCTACACCTCAACATTGTGGGATTGAATGGCCTCAGTCTTCAAGCAAACTACAGGGATGTCCTTAGTATTATTAACACTTTGAGGAATTGGAGAAGTAAGTTCTCAGGCAATGAGATTGTCAACAATGCTTGGACTCTGTTTCCAGGCTTCTTAATCTCGGACATCTGGACAGAACGTAATGGCATATTTTCAAAGGAAAAATTGGCTCAACCAAGAACATTATTGCACAGATATTAAGACAACTCAAAGAAATTATTGTTGCCATGTTAGGGAGACCCCATGAGAATGAGACTCTTCCCTAGGACACTCATATACTACTGCAGTTGGGTCTCCATTCACTAGTTCCCCAGAGCATACACAAGGATGCGAGCCGGAAAAACATTGGTAAAGAATTTTGGAAACATTGTCCTCATGGCTTCTTGAAAATTAACATAAATGGAACCTCTTAAGGAAACCCAGGGATGGCTGGTTTTGGTGGGGTCATCAGAGATGAGAAGGGGTGCATAAAGTACATCTTTCATAGTCATCTGGGAACTACCACAAATAACATGACAGAGCTCATGGTCTTAGAGAAGTTCCTGGAAATATTAATTGAGTCAAATACTCATAATGTCATCATTGAAGTAGACTTAGAATTGGTTATTAATGCACCCAAGACGATCTACAATGGAAATGAACCTGGAAAAGTATCAAAACATTAACGACTTTTTCAGGTCTTTTAGCGTATTCATTCCCACCTTCAAACTATAAGAATGGCTAGCTTTGTTCATGTGCAAAGAAAAGCCAATATTATAGCTAATCATTTGGTAAATGAAGGATTTCTCTACAAATAAATTTATAGTAGGCATGCATGGGACTCGAGAACCCTTAGGGAAATTGCGTGAGGATTGTCAAAGATAGGTAGACAAAGACATGGAAAACTTCCAAACTATTAGAACTGAACAAGAAGGAAGATCAGAGGAAGCATGAGAAAGCAGAAGTGGAAGTCTTTTTTAACCGTTAATTTTCAAAAAAGAAGAAAAGGAAAAAAAGGGGGGGAAGATAAATTTTTTCCACAGGGGAAAGACTCTTGGTAAACAATAGGTCTCTTCGTTGGTCGCCGGCCACAGATCTTGACAACCTGCGCAATCTAATGGCCATTGGGCGGAAAAGGAATTGAAGGTTAACCAACAAGGTGGACCTGATGCTATTTAGTCTAATGGTTTATAATCCTCATCGGGTCCAAAAAGGCAGTTATAGACTGTGTGAGTTTTAGCTCTGATATCTTGGAGGACCACCAGATCAATCGCTGGGTTCTACAAGCAATCAAAGCTTAAATTTCAAAACAGACCCGAACTTTTATAAACCAATGGCTCACATTCATTTCGGGTCTATGAACCAGGTAAAAGGGGCACAATTTGCCGAGGCAAGAGTGTTTGTGATTGTAGAATTTAGACTTCTGTGATCCATATTAATTGTAACAACATTTTTGGTAAAAATCACATAAAATAAAATCTCGTCGACGCGTTTCGAACCAACTAGTGTGGTTCATCTTTAGGACAAGATGAGAAATTATATCTAGGAAATGGAATAAATAGATGATGAGAGCAACTACCTAGCTATTAGAAATAATAGCTAGTTTGACTAAAAAATCAAAATAACTAATTAAGCCTTTGACCCAGAATTAAAAAGAATTTTAATTTAATAATTAATATTATTTTTAAATTAAGAAATAAATAAATTAATTTCATTTAATATTAAATAATATTAGTATTATACTACAGATATAATCTTATATTGTTTTGAGTGTGTTTCGGGTTATGGATTTGGTTACCCTTCATAGGGTTAGCCCTTGTTGATCCTTCCTTTGTAAAACCATGTAACATGTGTAATCTTTCTTGTGATTAATAGAAGGCTCCACTCTTATTTGACCCCAAAAAAAACAAATTATGAAAATATAAATGATTAAAAAAAACCATATTTGTATCAATAATGATACAGTTATGTTTTTTAATCATTTATATTAGAAATACAAAGACTAAAATTAGAAAACTTATGTTTAGCATTATACCCTACGAATATGAACTTTTAGATTAATAAACACAATGGATTAATATTATAAACCCAAAGAAATAATAAACCCAATGGATTTATAATAAAAGCTCAAGGTATTATAAACCCAAGGGAATAATATTAAACCCAAGGGATTAATATTATAAAACCAAGGTATATAAACCCTAAGATAAATATTATAAACCCAAGGGAATAATAAACCAAAGGGATTAGCACTAAAAACCAAAGGATTATAAACCCAAGTGATTTAAATTAAACCCTAGGATTATATTTATAAATCCCATGAATAATATTATACCCTAGGGATATGAACCCTTAGATTGATAAACCCAAAGGATTGATATTATAAACCCAATGGATTAATTCTAAAACAACAAGATATTTTAAACCTAGTAGAATATTATTAAACCCAAGGGATTAATATACCTAAGGTATATGAACCCTAAGATAAATATTATAAACCTAAGGGAATAATAAACTCAGAGGATTAATATTAAAAATCTAAGGGATTATAAGACAAAGGGAATAATACTAAATCCAAGGGATAAATATTATAAACCCCACGTATATAAATTGTATGATAAAGATTTTAAACTATAAAATAAACATGGTTGACCATGGTTGACCATAGATGATTTTTATATTGGCACAATCTTTGTCATAATGCAACAATGGACTATGGTTGACCATGATCGATTTTCATATTGAGACAATATTTGGCATAGTGCGATGTCGGATAATGATTGGACATGATTGATTTTCATATTGAGACAATATTTGTCACAATGCGATGTTGGACCATGGTTGAACATGGATAAGCCTTGCTGTCACAATGTGACATTGGATGAAGAGACAATTTTTGTCACAACATGACAATGGTTATTGGCCATGGTTGATTTACATATTGACATTGTCTTTCAAATAATGCGATATTGAAACATGGCTGACCATGGTTGATTTTCATATTGAGACAACCCTTCTCACAATTTGACATTGATTGATTTTCCTATTGAGAAAATCTTTGTCACAGTGTGATGTTGGACCATGGTTGACCATTATTGTAAACCCAATAGATTTATATTAAACCCAAATATTAATATTATAAACCCAATGAATAATATTATACCTTAGGAATATGAACCCTTAGATTAATAAACCCAAGAGATTAATACTAAAAACCAAAGGGAATAATATTAAACCCAATGGATAAATATTATAAAACCAAGGTATATAAAACCTAAGATAAATATTATAAACCCTAAAATAAAAATAGTTGACCATGGTTGACCATGGATGATTTTCATATTGACACGATCTTTGTCACAATGCGACATTGGACTACGATTGACCTTGATTGATTTCCATATTGAGACAACCTTTGGCATAATGCGACATTGAACAATGGTTGGCCATTGTTGACCATGCCTATTTTCATATTGAGAAAATCTTTGTCACAATGCGATGTTGGACGATGGATGAGCATACTTGTCACAATGCGATGTTGGACCATGGATGACCATACTTGACACAGTGTGATGTTGGAGTAAGAGACTATCTTTCTCACAATGTGAACATGGTTATTGACCATGGTTAACGATGGCTTATTTACATATTGGGACAATATTAGACATATTGTGACATTGCAACATTTTTTACCATGGTTGATTTTCATCTTCAAACAATCCTTGTCATAATGCGGCACTAATTGATTTTCATATTAAGAAAATATTTGTCACAATGTGATGTTGGGCTATGGTTGACCATTATTATAAACTAAATAGATTTATATTAAACACAAATATTAATATTATAAATCTTATCAATAATATTATACACTACGAATATGAACCCTTAGATTAATAAACACAAGGGATTAATACTAAAAACCCAAGGGAATAATATTATACCCAAGAGATGAATATTATAAACCCAAGGTATATAAACCATAAGATAAATAGTATAAACTCTAAAATAAACATCGTTGACCACGGTTGATTTTCATATTGACACAATATTTTTCACAAAGCGACATTCGACTACGGTCGACCATGATTGATTTTCATATTTAGACAAACTTTGGCATAATGTGACTTTTGATAATGGATGGCCATGCCTATTTTCATATTGAAATGAATTTGTCACAATGCAACGTTGGACCATCGTTGACCATGCTCGCCACAATGTGACGTTGGACAAAGAGAAAATACTTGTTAGAATGTGACCATGATTGATTTATATATTGAGACTGTATTTGACACAATGTGACGCTGGAACATGGTTGAACATGGTTGATTTTTGTATTGAGACAATTCTTGTCACAATGCGACACTAATTGATTTTCATATCGAGAAAAGCTTTGTCACAATGTGATGTTGGACCATGGTTGAATATGATTATAAATCCAAGGGATTCATATTAAATCCTATGATTAATATTTTTTATTTTTTATTTATTTATTTTTATTTATTTATTTATTTTTTTGAATTAGACTATTCTATTATATACAGGAGACCAAAATACAGTTACAACCAGGCATTACAGCGGAATCCTACTGCTAGAGATAATGGCAGAGAGGTTCAACCGTTTGACCATGCTTGCGTTTAAGACCCAAAAATTCCCACGCAGGGGAGAACCCTAGAAATTCCCACGCAGGGGAGAACCGAACCAAAACAGTGAACCAGGCCCAAATGAAGAACAAGGATCCCATGTAGGGGAGAGCCACTGTGGCTATCTGTCTCATTCCCAAAAAAAAACCCAAATCATTGACAAAATGACACGTCTACGGCATAACCAGCCTTGGCAATACGACATGTAAGCTAACAAAGACAAGTGGACGAGGAAACCTGACCAGAGTGACCAAGAGCCACAACCCGGACCATGCATCAGTGCTAGAATTGGAGCAGCAAGCTATTCCTTCGGCTCCTCCTCCACGATCGGGCAGGGTCTGTAATAGTCCTCCTCCATCTTTGTGGTTGTAGCTTCCTTAGCCTCTGCAGGTGGACGTTCACTGCTATCCTTCTGAGGATTCGACACCTCAACAGACTTACCTTTGTTTGCCTGGGCCATGTTGGCCTCGTGGATTTCGTCTCTTGGAGGTGTGAGATCAGGTGGAGAGCTGGTGCCTCCTTCCTCCTCAGATTCATCAATAAACATAACTGAAATGTGGGCGTTGATACGCGGCCGAGTGAGGCGACTGTCAAAGGAGAAGATGGCGTAGCCAAAGAAGGGAGCATCTGAGGTTCCAGGGGGGCTTGCCTCCAGGAATTGGGTAGGCCGAGAGGGATTTGAGGCAGCAGAGCTAGGGCAGTGGCAGAAGCAATGACAGTGCCGGCAATGACAAGGTGGGTGGGTCTCCTCCGCAGCTGGGCGTCGCGAGGTTCCTCCTCTGATGGAGCCCCGTCGGCTCAACAACCTTTGTCGTTCACGGACCATACTGGCAGGGTAGTTCAGGGAATAATTCAGCTAAACAAGCAGGTTCGAGCTATGACAGAACAGGGCAGAGCTTGTATTAACCAAAAAATGGATGCGTATCAACCAGAGATCAGAATGCAGGTGGACAGGGACGTGGAGAGGGCCGCTGTAAATAGAGCTCCCAGCTCTACCTCAGTGGTCGTCCGCTATAATGGTGGCTATCACATCCATCACAAAGTCGAGAGGGGTAGTGCAGCCGATAGAGGCCGGAGTGTTAATGCTCTCGGCCTGCCATCCTGTGGCTATTAAAACCACCGTCCGGGAGTGACCTGCTCCCCCATATCCCAAGTGAGCCTCGCGCGTGATGGGCATGTGGCCTTCACGAGACCCCTGTCCCGTCAACCTTATATTGCTAGCTGGCACCCGCATCCGAGAAAATCCTATGATTAATATTATAAACCATTTGAAAAATATTATACCCTACGAACATGAACCCTTAGATTAATAAACCCAAGGGATTAATACTAAGATAAACTCAAGGTATATAAACCCTAATCCAATCATGGTTTACCATGCTTGATTCTCATATTCAGACAATCTTTGTCACAATGCGATGTTGGACCATGGTTGACCATGATTGATTTCCATATGGAGACAATCTTTGTAACAAAGTGATGTTCGGCCAAGGTTTATTTTCATATGGTGAAAATCTTTGTTACAATGTGATGTTGGACTATGGTTGACCATGATTATAAACCCAACAGATTTATATTAATCTCAAAGATTAACATTATAAACCCTATGGTTAATATTATACCTTAGGAATATGAACCCTTAGATTAATAAACCCAAGGGATTGATATTATAAACCCTAGGGATTAATACTAAAAACTCAAGGGAATAATATTAAACCCCAAATATTATAAACTCAAGGTATATAAACCCTAAGATAAATATTATAAACCCTAAAATTAACATGGTTGACCATGTTTTACCATGTTTGGTATTCATATTGAGACAATCTTTGTCACAATGCGACATTTGATCATGGTTCACCACGCTTGATTTTGATATTGAGACAATCTTTGTCACAATGTGACATTTGACCATGGTTGCGCATAGTTGACCATGATTATAAATGCAAAGGATTTATATTAAACCCTAGGATTAATATTATAAACCTTATGAATAATATTATACCCTAGGAATATGAACCCTTAGATTCATAAACCTAAGGGATTGATAATATAAACCCAAGGGATTAATACTAAAAATCCAAGGGATAAATATTATAAACCCAAGGTTTATAAACCCTTAAATAAACCATTAAATACACATGGTTGACCATGGTTTATTTTCATATTGACACAATCTTGATCCCAATGCAATGTTGAACTATGGTTGACCATGATTGATTTTCATATTGAGACAATATTTCTCACAATGTGACATTGGAACATGGTCGTCGCAATGTGATGTTGGACCAAGGGATTAATAAACCCAAGGGATATGAACCCTTATATTGATAAACCCATAGTATTGATATTATAGACCCAACGGATTAATTCTAAAACCCAAAGCTATTATAAAATGAAGGGGATAATATTAATCCCAATGGATTAATATTATAAACCCAATGTATATAAATCCCAAGATAAATATTATAAATCCTAAAATAAACATAGTTGACCTTGGTTGACCGCAATTGATTTTCATATTGTCATAATCTTTGTCACAATGTGACAATGGACTATGGTTGACCATTATTGATTTTCATATTGAGAAAACCTTTGTCACAATGTGACGTTGGATAATGGTTGACCATGGTTGGTTTTCATATTAAGACAATATTTTTCATAATGCAACATTGGACCATGGTTGACCACATATGACCATGGTTGTAACAATGTGGCATTGGATCTAATGACAATCTTTGTCACAATATGACCATGGTTTACGATGATTGATCATTGTTAATTTTCATATTGAGACAATATTTGTCACAATGCAACATTGGAGCAAGGTTGAACATTACCAAGAGTTTTTTTGGTAGAAATCGCATAGGATAAAATTTTGTCGATGCGTTTTGAACTAGCTAGTGTGATTCATCATCAGGACCATATGAAGATGCAAATCATGGCACAGGCTTAAATAGAGGTTGATGTAGAGACCAAAAGATCAAATAACAACTATTTTATGAAAATTGATATTTTAATAATGATAATATTCCTATAACATCTAATATAATGACTAGTTAAAGAATAATAATATTATAATTTATAATAATTTTATAATAATGTTTATTACGATTCCCGGATTCTGGTGAATTCAATGCTTTTAATGTTCTTTGAGATGGAGCCACGCGTAGGGAACAGCTGGCAGGTGGCGGAGGATGAGTATCAGGCTCATATCCAAGTCGAGGTGATGGGCATTCAAGGCGATTTAATGCTGTTGCACTTCCCAGGTACGTAGACGGAGGATGTAGGCTGGATAAGCTAGAGAATGATGGAGGTTATTCTGGTGTTTTGAAGAACAGAGGTGAGCAGACCCGTAGAGGAAGATGCAGTTGGTGGTTGGCATATGCTCAAGGTCGATAGCAGGGGCGATTCATGGTGGTTTTGCCTATGAGGGAAGTTGCAGCGCCATCAGGAGAAGCCACCTTGGCCTAGCTCTCGGTTGATGAAGGTAAGTGCCACACACTCCCTCTCTGTTTCCACAATTGCAATTTGTAGTCTCACACCCGATAGCAGCCCCTCCTGGGTTGGTAAACCTGTTGCAGCGGCTTGGGTGGGAAACGGGTATCCTATCGAGTCACACAAGCACAATTGGAGGAGGAATCTGGTTGTGGGTGGGCTTAGAATAGGGGTCTCCTTTACCTCTGGTGAGCATACTGCCAATTCTCAGTCAATATGCCTTCCTTCTCTGTCGGTGAGTTGGAATATCAGGCCGCACACAGTGAACATGGCTCCCCGCCTCAGAGCAACTCCCAGAAGGGGATGCAATGCGGGTCTCAGGGGAGGGTCGGGAGGTCGAGGCAAGTCGACTCCTCAACGTATTGCTCCGATCGTCATTGCCTACCCATCCTCCCAAGTCTATGAAGAGTTTGACTCCTCGATTAATAACTCAGTGTAAACGGCCAAATTCTGCTTCAAAAGCCGGTTGAACAAACCGCTTGTTATGGCTATGGTTATTGTCATATTCTCAGAATAGGAGGAAGAGCAAGTTAGCCCTGAAAATTCAGTGAAGGAACACTCTCCCACCCCTCTGGTCGACTCGTTGCAGGAGGAGAATCTCATCAGTGCAAAGTCTGATTCAACGGACCAGCCTCCCTACCCCAGGGTCAATTTGGTTCAGAGTCAGTTGGAGGAATAAAGCATTAGTCATCCTGTAGAGGGGATGGAAAGGGAGTCTCAAGGAATTGCTGGAACTCAGTACGTCTCAACTCAGTCAGATAAGGCGAAGAAATGACCAGATAACACCTATCCCAATCTATTGCAGCTCAGGCTCCCCCCAGGAGTTAAGCCAACGGATGTAGAAGATGGTCTGATGGTGACTTGGGAACGTGTTTCAGACGAGGAGAAGGATCAGGGCCCTGATGAACCCAGGTAAATGGCTACACAGCATTTGAAGCTT
Organism: Pinus taeda; assembly: GCA_000404065.3. NCBI lineage: Eukaryota > Viridiplantae > Streptophyta > Pinopsida > Pinales > Pinaceae > Pinus > Pinus taeda. The sequence goes on along the minus strand of APFE030094323.1, from coordinate 318,531 downwards.
CAAGGCAGTCACTCTGCATTTTGGTTTCCAGTTTTTTTTCAGCACCACGTCGTTATGCAAGGCGATATCCAGCTAGCGGTCAACCAGAGGCAAGAAGTTTTGGGATGTTTGGCTAAAAGCCCAGTTATCATTATGCTGTTTCTCTGTAATTTGGTTTTTAGCTCTTTTTTTATACTGCTCTAGCCTCACAAGATATGTTTATTTGCTATAAGATCAGAAGACAAAATCAGTTTAGAAATGTTTTCTTGACAGAGAGAGACCCAATGCTCTCTCAGAGGATAACTCTTCTTTGTATATATCTTTTTACTTTTTAATATCAATAGAATAGAGTTTACCCAGAAAAAAAAATTAATGAAAAAATGATGTTTATTACGATCAAATAACATTCCTATAACAACTAGTTTAAGAATAATTAATATTATAATTTATATAATAATTAAAAAATTAATTAATAATAAAAATAAAAATAAAATTAAGAAAGATCGAAAAATGTAAACATTAATAAGAAACAAACAATTGAAGTTAACGAAATACAGGTAACATAGTAAAAAATATATCAAAATAAATAAATAAATAAGAGAATAACATAAAATAAAATAAATAAATAGGAGTCAAGACTAATAAGTCAAGATCTTATAACAAAAATAATAATTAAAGGAGACCAAAATTAAAACAAAGCAATGAAAGGGAGGGTATTACTATTATTATTATTATTTATTTATAACGGCTAGTTTATGAACAATAATATTTTAATATTGATTTTAAAGAATAAAATAATATCCTATAACGACTAGTTTACGGAATAATAAATTATAAATTTATAATAATTGTTAAAAAAATATTAAATAATCATTCATATCTATATAATATATCTTATATATATATATTTATATTATAATACATATATATATAATCTCCATGTTCTATTGATTCTGCATCATTATTACATACTCATGTTTCATCTGCACACTGCACCACTGCATCCCCTCCTCCGACTATATCATCGGTTCAGCCCACCATCCCTCCATCCTCCTCTTTTTCCTCTCAATCATCCCCTCGCAATTCAGTCTCCCACCCTTATGCTCTCCGGCCCCGTCCTCACAAAGAAGACTTTCCAGGCAGTCAGGTAGGGCTGGGTATCATTCAATCCGGGGCGGGACCTATGGTGACTAGAGGGAGGAAAACAGAACTTTCAAAAGCTATCAGGCGAGCCAGGGCTGAGGTAGTAGCCGGTCGCCAATCCACTTTAGAAGGGGTCCTTAGAGCAATTCCTACCCCAAGGAGGGTTCCCCCATGAAGTGCTTATCATTTAATTGCAGGGGTTTGGCTAGCCCTCCCAAAAAACTAGCCCTTCAGAGGCTCTTCGAGGTAGAACAGCCTGACATCATTCTAGTTCAGGAGACTCTTGGTCCGGCCGATAGCGTCACCCACTCCCTCCAGGCCCTGGCTCCAAAATGGAAATTCATGGCATCTGATGCCATCGGTCGATTTGGGGGTCTGGCTATTGGAACCAACCCTAGGACTATCAGAATTGAAGCAGCATGCGGTGGCTTGGGGTTCTTGGGTATGGACATCTTCTCATCAGATCTTGGGAATTTTCTCAGAATCTTGAATGTTTATGGACCTTGCCAACAAAGGGAGTCTTTTTGGAGACGTTTCCTAAATTTCTCATTACTGGCCCATAACCACACCATCGTGGGAGGGGATCTAAATTTTTCTCTGGGGTTCAGTGAATCATGGGGGCACCTGGCACAAGTGGATGCCATTACAGACTTCATGAGGAATATTTTGGATAAGAAAGATTTCATTGATGTCCCCATGCAAAAACCACAACCCACTTGGAGGAACAGAAGGGTGGGCTCGGCAGCACTAGCTCGCAGATTGGATAGATTTCTGATGAAGGAACCTTTGCTACAACATCTCCACCACTACAAGCAATGGGTTGGATCAGGGGGCATATCTGACCACTCCCCTATATATCTGGAGATTGTTGGTCCTCACCCGAAGCCAAAAGCTCCTTATAAATTCAACCACTCTTGGATACAGGATCAGGATTTCATAAAATTGGTCAATGACTTTTGGAAGGTGCATCCCATTGACAGAGAGGCCACATTGGCAAGGGGTTTCTGTAGCAACCTCACCTTGCTAAAACACATTACCATCAAATGGGCAAAGGAAAAGAACAGAAAGGAATCCGAACTGCTCACTAGCATCGAAGCTGAGCTTCTTTCTCTACAGGATGATAGGAGCTTGGGGTTTATCTCAGGGGAGGAGAAAGCGCGACTGATCGAGATGGAAAGCCAAAAAGAAAACATCCTGAGATTAAGGGAAGAATCCAATAGACTGAGAAGCAGAGCCATATGGCTGAAAGCCGGAGATGAAAACACAAAGTTCTTTCAGAACTATGCCAAAGGGAGGAAAGTATCAAATACAATATGGAATCTCCCTATGCCTGAAGGGGGACTCGCAAATACCTTCAACAAGCTCTCCCAGCTAGGTACAAACCACTTTAGAAGCATATATAGATCTCCGCCTGGAACAAATTTGGCTGAAATTATCAACCTGGCAAGCCATTTCCTGAGATTTGTGAATGAGGAAGATTCGGAAGAGCTCACTGCACCGGTCACCATGGGGGAATTGGAGGGCACTCTAAAATGGTTCAAGAAAGATAAAAGCCCTGGCCCAGATGGATGGACCATCGAGTTCTACCTAACCTTCTTTGAACTCTTGGGCCAGGACTTGCTGAGGGTGGTGGAGGAAAGCAGATCATCGGGCTGCATATATCATGCAATCAACTCTACATTTATTTCCCTCATCCCCAAGTCAGACTCTCCTTCCTCTTTCGACGACTTCCGCCCTATCTCCCTGTGTAATTGCCTCTACAAAATCATCTCCAAGATCATTGCCAACCATCTCAGGCCCATACTATCCAAGCACATTGCTCCCCAGTAATTTGCTTTTCTAGAAGACAGACAAATTCATGAAGCGATTGGATCTGCTCAAGAGGCCCTGCATTCTATTTGGTCCAAACACCTAAAATGCATTCTCCTCAAGATTGATCTATCCAAGGCATTTGATCGGGTTAGCTGGCTTTACATAAAAATGCTTCTCATCCATCTGGGTTTTCCTCTAGCTCTTATCAATTGGATCATGGCCTGCATTATGACCCCTACCTTCAGTGTGCTCATAAACGGATTGACCTCCCATTTCTTTCATTTTGAAAGGGGTCTTCGACAGGGGTGCCCTCTCCCCCCTCTCCTTTTTCTCTTGGTCATGGAAGGGTTAAGCTGATTGGTCATTGATGCCAAAAGAGAGGGAGTCCTCAGTGGACTCAAAATCACAGATGAATGCTATCTTACACATCTCCTCTTTGTAGATGATGTCCTCATCCTTCTGGTTGGAAGCATCCGGGATTCACTAACTTTTTCTCGAATCCTCCACCTATTCATGAAGGCCACAGGCATGATGGTAAACCAGCAAAAATCTACGATTACTTGTGCCGAAACCTCGGCAAATGAAGAACAAGTTGCCCATCAAGCGTTTCCCTTTATCATTCATCCTCTGGACAGGGTCCTTAAATATCTGGGGTTCAGGCTTAAGCCAAATAGCCATCGAATAGCAGATTGGGTCTGGTTAGTAAACAAGGTGGAGAAAAGGCTAAACTGTTGGAGTCACAGATATCTCTCCAGGGCTGGGCGGTTAGTCCTCATTAAATCTATGCTGGAAGCAACCCCAGTCTTCTGGATGGCACTAGCATGGATCCCCAAGAATATACTCGCTCGTCTCCAACAAATTTGCAACAGATATTTATGGGCAGGAAATCAGGACAAGCGCATTTTTGCTTGGATTGGTTGGCATAAGATAGCTCTCCCAAAAAGATGGGGAGGCTGGGGCCTAAAGGACTTCCCCACTTTTGCAAAAGCTCTGGCAGCTAAAATGGGCTGGTCGCTACTAACAAGCCAAAACTTATGGGCCCGTTTATCATATCATAAATACATCTGGCCTCAGAATATCCTGGACTGGATAAGGCTACCAAATTGGAATAGATCTAGAATATCATCGGTTTGGAAAGCCTTACTTTTCTCCCTGCCACTAATAAGGGACAACCTGGTCTGGAGAATAAATGACGGATCATTGGCGAGGATTGGGATGGATCCATGGATCGGCAGTGGAGGAAGACACACCTTATCACTTGACCTTATACAATACCTACACTCCCAAGACATTAAAGTCATTGCTCAAGCTGCTGATCATGCAAATTCGGGGATCTTTCATCAAGCTTGGATGACAGCACGACAATTGAACATGCCACACAGATGGCACCAGGAATGGCAGGTTTATTGTGCCGCTTTGACCGAGTCACACATCAGAATAAGGGATGGAACTGATGAATTAATATGGAGTCAGGCCGAAAATGGCAAATACTCCCCAAAAGCTGGATACATATCTCTTTGTGATCACAAGAAGCCAGATCATATCCCTTCCTGGAGTCAAGGAATATGGAAATTAACTGCCCCGCCTCGAGCAAAACTGTTCTTTTGGTGTGCATTACGGGATAGGATTCCGACAGGGGAGCATCTAATGCGCAGATCAATTCATGGGCCCTCATGGTGCGTAATGTGCAAAGCGGCATCTGAATCCACCGAGCATCTTCTTCTAAGATGCAATGCCTCTCAGGACCTATGGTGATCCCTCTCTCATAACCTCTCTTTCACTGGCAACTCGGAAGGAGCGAACATGATTGAAGCTTGGGATAACTGGGTTAATAATCACAAGGGAGCAAAGCTAACTATCCTTCCAATCCTGGTCGCCTGGCAGACTTGGAAGGCTCAGAATCGGAAAATATTTGAAGACAAACCTATTGCTTGGCCGTTGATTGAAGTTGCAATCTCCGCGGCCTTTAAAGAGCTTCCCGACCCGCAGCCCCCAAGGACTCGACATCCCCAGCCTCCCCCGTGCATCGACAAAAATACCCCTTGGGCTTTTTTTGATGGGGAAACGAACCAACAAAGCTGTGGGGGAGGTTCCAAGCTGTATAAAAATGATCTTCACCATTATTCAGTAAAAACTGGGTTGGGTCCGGGGACAAATAACTTCGCAGAGCTGATTACCCTTTGACATCTTCTACATTTTGCATTGCATCACCACTGCACCAGCATCAAGATATTTGGGGATTCGAAAATTGTTATCAACTGGTTCAATGGTACATCTGAATGTCACATCCACACACTCAGCACTGTTCTAGATGAAGTTATTGTGTTCAAGGCTGCATTTAATAACATCACTTGTTCTCACATATACAGGGAACATAATGGACTCGCTGACAAATTATCCAAGGAGGCCGCGCTGATGGACAGAGGCATATGGGAGGTCACAGAGGTGAAAGAACAGAATGAATTCAGATACTTTCACCGGCCTCACATAGACCAAGGATATCAGCTCGCTCCAGGATCTTAACATACTACACAGCTTTTTTGTTTTCTTGATCGACAGTAAATGCTTATATATGATAAACAGACAGTGTAAATATTATATACTGTGTTTTGTAAACAACCCTATGACAAGCTGTAAACAGTTTAAAATTTTGTTGAATCCATAGTGCAATGCACAATATTTTTGTAAATATGGAACACTGGCATATATACAGTGGGAACTGCATATGCGTAAAGCATCTACAATATGTAATTTTTCCAAATATAATGAAAAATTACAGATTTTTCCAGTGGGAATATATATATATATATTATATATATATATATATATATATATATATATTATATATATCTGTGTGTGTGTCAAGGACCTAATTAATGAGTCAGATCCTATAACAAAATAATAATTAAATGAGGCTAAATTTAAAACAAAGCAATAAAAAGGGAAGGATTTATTTATTTAAGGTGAGAAAACTGAACAAATGAATATTAACCTTAAATGAAAATACCTATATAGAGACAAACAAAAAAATTAATAAATAGAAACGTCAAACCTAAAAAACAAAATAGTCTGCAAACAGAAACAAACTAGGAGGACACAACATGGACCTAACTTCTGTTAATATTCCAACCATCACCTCTATTTAAATTATTAGGCCATTTTTCGATTTCCAAGGTCTCCCTGAATTTATGATGATGGAAATGACCAACCTTGGCAATGACATGGGCTTCCTCAATGCAGATGTGATTCCTAGATTTTTCTGCACGTTCTGCGAAAGTAGAGGAGTGGGTCCTCCCATGCTTGATTTTCATGGTTGATTTTCATATTGACACAATCCGTGTCACAATGTCACATTGGACCATGGTTGACCATGATTGACCGTGATTGATTTTAATGTCAAGGCAATTTTTGTGACAATGCGACGTTGGACCATGGTTAACCATCGCTGATTTTCATATTGAAACAATCTTTGTCACAATGCAACATTGGACCATGGTTGACCATGATTGTTTTTCACATTGAGAAAAGCTTATGATAAAACCAAAGATAAGTATTATAAACTAAGGTATATAAACGATATGATAAGTATTATAAACCAAGTTATATAAACGATATGAAAAATATTATAAACGCTAAAATAAACATGGTTGGCCATGGTTGATTTACATATTGAGATAATCTTTGTCACAATACAATGTTGAACCATGGTTCATGATGGTTGATCATGTTTGATTTTCTTATTGAGACAATATTTGTCACAATGCGACGTTGGACCATGGTAAACGGTTCACCATGATTGAAAATGACTAACCAAAGTTGATCATAATTGTCCATGTCACAATGTGACATTCAACCATGGTTTGATATTTCATTTTGAGACAATCTTTTAAGAAATTCTAATACAAAAAATAAATAAATATATTTCATAATTAGTCACATTCTTAAATTATATTAATTAATTGTTATAACTATTATCCTCCTTTAATTAAAAAATATTATATCTCTCATTATTATTTAACAAATTATATATTTATATTTTTTTAAAATAAATTTAATTCAAATTTTAGCAAATAAAGAATATAATTTTTTTCTTTTGACAAATATCTTATTTTATAAAGATTAAAAATTCTCATACATCTTCTTACTAACTTTAAAACTAAATAACAATAACAATATTATTATTATACCTTTTAGAATAACACAGGTTAACACGTGTTTTAGAATGAAACTAACTTAAATTTCGTCGTAGGAAAATTTAATGGATAAGCGAAATTTAAATTCAACGAATGAAACTAACTTTAAATTTATATATTATATAGTCTAAATTAAATTAAAATTCAACCAGTGAAACTAAATTTAAATTTATATATTATATAGTCTAAATTAAATTAAATTAAATTTAATGCTTAATATAAATTTAACACTAAATTGACATATTTAATCCATGCAAATTTAGTCGAATTCAAGGTGTATAAATATGAATTCCCCAAGAGTTGTATTATAAATTTTTTGAGAATCTTGATAAGTTCATGGAAAGGCCTTAAACATAAGAAAATTTAAATTTGATTTGATGTGCAGTTTCAGATTTTTGGTACATATGCTATGTTTCGATTGAATGTACATTTTGACTCTTTTATATTTTTTATATAAATATAATTATGTTTTTTTGTTCTAAAAAAGAAAATTTAAATTTACTCTTCTCAATTATATTTGAAATCAAATTTGAATGTCTAGCAAATGCACATTTAATTGAAATCAATGTGCAAAGAAATGTTATATTTAATTAAATTTAAAGTATAAAGAAAATTTAAATCTTACACGGGTTGGATTAATTTGACTATATGATAATGCAGGAAGAAAAAAATAATTTAAATGTTGCGAAACTTGGATTTTATAGTTGGGGAGAGAACAACAAACAACAAAATTAAATTATTATGAAAGGAATACTCTTAAACAAAAAGAGGAAAACCCTCGCCTGTGGAATAAGGATTGACTCAAAAGATAAAGATTGGTAGGATTGAGATGAATTGAATCATTACAACAAATTTTTCATTTAGCAATAATTTTTATTTTATCACTATTGATGTTTTGATTTTGGCTTAAAATTAATTAGACTATTCAAAGATCATGAGAAATTAGTCAGTTAAAATTACCTTTCATAGAAATAGTTATAGCTGAATGACTCACTAAATTGAATCCCAAAAAAGTAATATTTAATATAATGCACTGTGAAAACCCCAATACTTGAACTAATTAATTTTTAATAATCAGAAAGGCTTTGTAAAATGTAGAGGTGCTGAGGGAATTAGTGGTGGTGGGATAAAGAATCTAATGCAATGCAACAAATTATCTTTTACACAGTAATCAATTTGTAGTAACAATGGGAGACTTGTCAGATTTAAGGTAATGTAGGTACCTTTTTTCTTCTCCTTCTCAAGAATGACTTCGCCCTATCACCATCCACCATGAGCATCATGCTGCAAAGGCTTTGTATTCAACCAAGACTTGTAGGTAATCGTTCCATTACAGTGTACAAGGTTGGGCCTCCCAACAGTGTTAGGATTCCATTTATCGGCCATGCCACCTGTGGAACAAGCCTAACACCTTGACCTAGAATTCAGTTTTTATCTAATAGCACAAGTGCCTGCAATGTATAAGCCTTCTTATAAACCTCAGATTTAACCTTCTATGATTAACAACTATATGTATTCCTCCTACAACGACAGTTAAAAATTGTATGACACATTTGTATGTATTCCTCCTACTTCCATAGATAGGAGTAAATGATTTTCTTTGAAGTCTTTCGTTCCTTGGTTGTTGATGGGTTTGACCTCTTATCTCCTTGTTGAGCATTTTAGATTTTGCATTAGGGTTCCTTGCCTCATCTTGTGAGCTAGATTCATCTTAAATAGTTTCATGAAAACCAAGACCAAATTTGATGATAGGAGACCTTTGACTACTAAGAATATTATCCCAAATCTTAGTACTATCTTGAAATCATAAAAGTTTATCCTTTTATTCTAATTTACTTTTTAAAATATTTACTTCAACTTGATATTGCTCTTGATTTTCCAAATATTGTTTCTTCATGATTTCTTCAACCTTTCTACCTTCTTCCACTTGTTGCCTTAATTTGAGAACCTCATTTTCTTGTTCTTCATCTCCTTGCGGTAGTTCTTCATCTTGCTTATTTGAATTTTCAAGATCTTGTTTTAGAGAGACCATCTCAGCTTCAAGACTTTTATAGTAACTGGATATTTGTATAAGTTTCTTTATTGTTGTATCATTCTCATCTACTTCATTTCTCATTGATATCACTTCATCCTGCGGCCTTGACATTGATCTTCGTTTTCCTTGTACTAATTCCTTCCTTTGTTTCCTTCCTCCAACTGAGGTTTGAACCTGGTAACTTATTCTTTGTATGCACATTCCCTTTTGTGAATTAGATCTTTTTGATCTTTAATTGTGTCTGTGATATTTTTAAATTCTGTCTCTATTTGATTTCTTTCTCTTTCACCCATAAGGGAAAATTCAATTGTTTCGCTTTCACATTCATTGTCTTCAAATGAACAGAGAAATGTATCATTAGAGGATAAAAAATTTGTACTTGATAATTCTTTTGCTTGTTCATCTTCATTCTAAGGCGATTCTAAATATGAAGAGTTGCTTCCACATAATGGCCAACCATCTCTCTTGCTGTCACAGTTCCTTTGAGATGTCTTCTTCTTTTGAGGTGCTTTATTCTTTTGCTTCTTTCCCATTGTTACTATAGATATCCTTCAAGCGATCAAGCTTTTGCCAAAGGACCTCCTCTGATACCAATTACTGGGAATAATACTTAGAGGGGAGGGGTGAATCAGTGTTTAGGAATCAACAACATTTTCCATTTCATAATCATATTTATATACACTACTTCAGTGAAGGGAACTCGTGTGTGTTCTTAAGGAAACCAATGTATATCTAGTGAAATTTTGATTTAGTTGATTCATCATATGTTGATCTTTAATAAGTGCATCAGTACTTTATTAAACATTAAACAGAAACCATGTGCAGTAATAACAAAATAAACCATCACACATAAGCAACACACATGAACACCAAGATTTAAGGTGGAAACCCAATGAGGGAGAATAACCACCTACTGTTGTTGTCTCTATCTTATTTTAATATAAAGAATAATTTGCTTACAATCTTGTACTGGTGCAAACTCATACCAATACATAGGCATCCACCTGCAAAAGCCTACAACCTTCTCTTGCTCTATAGATTATACTAGAAGGGAGCTACAACCCCCTAGCTCTTGTACTAGCTGATATGTTTACTAGTACGTAAGTGCCAACCTATAGAAGGATACAACCTTCACCCGTTCTCCAGCTACTACTGGAAGGGAGCTCCAACCCCCATAATAAAATCACTAGCCACTACTGGCAGGAAGATTCGACTTCTTCACTGAAGGCTCCAACCCTCAGTATCCTCCAGGGACCACGTTTCATAAATTTTCATATTGGATACTCTTGGTACAAAAAAACACACTATGAAGGCCACATTTCATCAAATTTTCATAATGGACCCATTTGTGACATTGAAGCTCAAAATAAATCACCACTGCAATACAACCATCCAATACATCTTCATCAAACAATCACTGAAACCCAATCATCAATCTCTGAATCAACCACAACTGAATCAATCAATCACTAAAACATCTAACACATCGAATCGAAAAATCACTGAACCTTTGACACAACTAAATCAATCATTCACTTAAAACCCAATCAACCATTATTTAATCAAAATTCAACCAATCAACTGGAATAGACAAATCATTGTAACCAATACACATATCTGAACCCAGAACATTGTATCAACAACCAGAACTAACTGCAACCTAAAAAATCATGTGTTATAATGTATACAGTACTTCAATGAATCCATCTTCTGTGTATACACCGCTTCCTTTAACCCAACCTGTGTATGCCTATAAAAATGCTGAATCATAAAAACCACTAAATCAAAATTGTATCAACCAGTAACATTCTAAAGATTTATTGTAAAATTATAAATATCAAAACAGAAAACAACAAATATCACCCTTCTCACTTAATCAATCAGTCAATCAGACTCAATCTCCCTATACATTCAGTTCTACATTCAGATCTAAAGAAGACATCATTGACAGACAAAAGTAAAATAACAACGCTAATTAGATAAATCAGTCATTTCTGAACAACAAGATTTTCTTTTTCATATGCTACTTGGAAGATTATATCCTACATGTATACAAGCCTTTAGTAAGGCAGACTAGCTTATAGATCTGAAAATACAAACTTATAACTTCGCAACTATTCCAGACTTTAGATATATCCATATAATAGCATTTAAAGGACAAAACATTTATTAGCACTCAGTTCTAGCCTATCCATTGTTAGATCACATAATGATAAGTCATTATGATCCTGATCCACCATTAGATCTTATCCATCATCAAAACACTCAGGTACATACTTAGTCCAGATGAAGCAAAGCATCATAAACCCATAACATGCATATTTTTTTTTATCTAAAACTTCATAAGATATTCATTTCTTATACACATATCGTTTTGATCTTCTCCTCCTTATATGGTTTTATCCTTTTTCAATACCTCAAACCAAAACAACACTTAGTACCTTTGGTATTCTTAGACGGGGTCAAATAACCATTACTCCACTCAATATTGTGGGCTAATACCATGGTATTGACCCTTGGTATTCTTTAATCCTAAATTTCCTTGATTTTCTTAGTATTCTTTATTATAATCATAAATTTATAATAAATATTTAAATTATATATATATATATATATATATATATATATATCAGTAGTGTAAAAATATTTAAAAATAAAGTAGTTTTTCAAACATGTTATGAATTAGTTCATTTTCACTATTTGAAAATAAAAATAATGGAAATAAATATTTTTTAATGTGAAATATGACAATGATTATTTTGGATTAATGGAATTGCACATATTAGTATTGCACAATTTAATGGTTAAGAGCATATTCTTCCTCTTAAGATATTACAAGTTCAAAACCTAAGAGAGTAGAGTGTGTATGCCATAGTAGACTTAACAAGGACCTTATACACCAATATACTAACACAACCACATTAATAAATGTGATTGATATACATAAGTCATATGTTAATCACATTAACAACCACATATATTATGATTACTACTATTATTAATTAATATTATTATTTTTAATCACTAAATAATTAATCAATTCATTAAATTATTAGTTAATTCATTAAATTATTAATTAATTCATTAAATTATTAATAATTAATTAACGAATAATAATAACATATAACTAATTTTTATTATTATTTAACTAATATTATTTTATTAATATACATATGCTTATACTTAATAAATAATAATAATAATAATTTTGATGATAGTATTTGATCAAAGTTTTGATTGATATATGGATCATTTCACCTAGGGTCCAACTCTGGAGCATGCCCCTAACCGTCATCGCTCCTCCAGAGATTTCTCACTAGCCTCCCGCTACTGAGGCCAACCAGTGGGTCAAGACAGTTCTGCACAGGGAGCTTCTTTATAAAAATTTTGAGTCCAATAAAGATGGACGTCAGATGAGGTCCCTCTTCCCCCTTCCTGAGATTGTTGCCTTCAAGAGATTGGTAGCCTCTTGTGGCAAGAGGAAAGCAATCACGAACCAGTAGAAATTTGTTAAGAAATCTGAATCCATCCCTTTAGTAGAGTTGCGTGTGGAACACCCATGCTGGACTGCACTGAATCTGGCTGAACGAGGGCTCATAGGGAAATTCATGGGTCTATGGCCCTCTCCCAAAGCTATTGAGGGATGGGTCTAGCAAAACTGGACACCCCTTGTCTTTGAAATAATACGAAGCCACATGGTAGGTAGAGGATATTATGTTTTTGTTTTCGATTTAGCAGAAGATCGAGATCTCATTTTCCGAAATGGTCCATATTTCATGGTCCCCCAGGGGCTCTATCTAAATAAATGGACGTCGCACTTTGACCCTTCCCAGGACACTCCGTCAGTCGTCCCTGTCTGGGTAAGGTTACCCCATCTTCGTATTCATTGCTAGAACCCAGAATCTTTGGAAACAATCAGGAACAAATTAGGAAAATACATTAATAGGGCTAAAAGGAGAGATGAATATTTGTGCGCTAGAATATGCATAGAAGTCGACCTGGAGACAGAATCACCTGAGCCGATCAAGTTGACCATAGCTAGCTGGTCTCACATTCAGGAACTAGATTATGAAAAACTCCCCTTCAAGTGCCAACATTGTCATGGCTATGGCCACTTCGCTCGAAACTACAAAAAGAAAAATGAGGAAGAATCAAAAAAAGAAAAGGGTGAACAGTGCACACAAGCTAGAAAAACCGCCACTACTAAACCGGCCACCAGAGTGAAAAGGAAAGGAGGAAATCCAGAGGTCGGAGGACCCTTTGCTGGGATGAGTTTAACCGAAGATCAAGCCACTGCAAATGCCACAAACTCAGGAAACCCTTTTTCTACTCTAAACCCTCCAGAAGACCAACCAGAACTTGAAGAAGGAGAGGTGTAGCAAAATATGGAACAGACAGCGGATGTAGAACTAAATTCAGGATCTCAGGAGCATGATGTAGAAGCCATTTGAGAAACCCCTTTTATAGATGCAACCCAACATGAAAATCAAGGCCCTATTATAGGCGCCATTTCCCCACCCTCTTATGCAGAAATGATCAAAAAGAAAAAACTGCTAGATAGTCCTGGTTCTTCTGAAGATGGACCTCTTAATCAATCCAACAAAAAGGCAGGGAGGAAGTCCCAAAGGAGATTAGAGAAGAAGAGGTAGAGCGATTAAAGATGTAGGGCATCTAGTCTACAATCGAAATGTCACTACGCAGGAACACAAGGACCAGACCCCCAAAGGGTGGGTCTGCACTGCCCCCCTCTAGTATATAGTGCAGATCGTCTCTTGGAACTCCAGGGGTCTGGGAAACCCTCTAAAAGCTGAAGCAGTAAAAGACCTATTAAAAATGGAAAACTCAGACATTCTCCTACTCCAAGAGACAAAGATAGAAGAATATGCTCTTCTATCTCTAAGTCGAACCAAATGGAAAAAGAACTCAGGGAAAGGGGTCAGCACTAGAGGTACTTCAGGGCACCTTGTAACCCTCTGGCCGGAGGATATGTTCCAGCTTAAAAGCTCTTTTGCAACACAACATTGGATCTATATAGATCTCCTTCACCTCCTAAGCAAGATTTCTCTAGCTCTCTTCAATATTTATGTTCCTGTTAATTATTTGGTAAAGATGGACTGCTGGAATTCTCTCTTAGACTTCGTAGAAATCTATGCCCCCCAGAACATCATTCTGGCAGGGGATCTTAACATCACTCTAGACCCACAAGAGAGAAAAGGCAGAGTAAGGGGTAAAGATCCCTTCCATGCCTTTGTGGAGTCTCTGATTCTTGAACGGGACCTTTTGAACCATAAACCAAAGAAAGGTCGCTATACCTGGACCAACAATAGAGTTGGTAAAGCCAACATTGCTGCCTATTTGGATCGATTTCTAGTACAAAGCACTCTTTTGGAGGGGAAGCATCTAATCTCTTCAAAAATTCTAGCTAAAATAACATCTGACCGTAACCCCATCTCATTGTTGATAGAGAAAGAGGAGGACTTCGGCCCTATTTCCTTAGATTCAATCCTCTTTGGGTATCGAGAGAGGGCTTTATGGACATAGTGGCCAAAGTATGGGTGAAACCAGTCAAAGGATCCCCTAGTTCCATGTGGGAGCAGAAGCTCAAACACACTAAGTCTGCATTAAAAACCTGGGCCAAAAGAAAACCCCTTTTCACTCCTACGAGTCATAGAAAAAAGAAAGTTTAGGCTCTAGCTGAGATTCAACTAGGCATGGAAGGATCTGAAATCACGAAAGCCTAGCTACTCACCGAACATAATGCCCAACTCAACAACTTTCTTTCCTTTCGATAAGAAGAGGAATACTGGTGCCTTAAGTCTCGCAGCCTCTGGCTCCAAGCTGGAGACAAAAATATAGTTTTTTTTCACAAGCAATGCAAATTCCAACTCTCTCGTAATCACATTTCGAAAATATCCAACAAGGAGGGGGAAGTTACCAAAGGACAAGATCCCATAAAACGGGCAGCCACAATCCACTATCAGAATCTATTCCAGGAGGATGGTTCATCTGATGATGACATAGTTATCAACTCTCTGTCAAACATCCTAGCTCTTGTCACTGCAGAGGTAAATGCTGGGTTAATGAAGCCCTTTTCTAAAAAAGAGATAGTTGATGTCATTTGGTCAATGAGGTCGGGTAAAGCACGTGGGCTGGACGGCTTCACAATACATTTCTACAAAGCTTGCTAGAATGTAATTAAACTCGATCTTCTCATAATGGTGAAAGCCTTTGAAAAGAAAGCCAAAGTGGTAGGGTGCACCAGCTGCACCTTCCTTGCTCTTATCCCAAAAGAATTTAACCCTGAGTCTTTCGACAAATTCTGGCCGATCTCTATATGCAGTTTCTCCTACAAGATCCTTGCCAAACTATTAGCTAATAGACTCAAGCCTCTATTAGGGTACTTGATCACCCCTCTGCAGGGTGGTTTCCTCAAAGGATGGCACCTCAGGGACAATGTGATCCAAGTGCAAGAAGCCCTACACTCTAGCCACTCTTGGAAGGAAAAAGGTATTCTCATCAAGTTGGATATGTCAAATGCCTTTGACCGATTTAGACTCTCTTTTCTCTATAAAATCCTCCTCTCCTTCAGTTTTAGTGCTGATTTGTCAACTTGATAAAACCCTGCACTCACAGACCTTGGATAGCCCCCCTAGTCAATGGCAAACCTTCTGACTTCTTCCAAGCTTCTAGAGGGCTTCGCTAAGGATGCCCTTTGCCCCCTTTATTTATATCTTGATGGTAGAATCCCTAAGCAGAAAGCTGACAGCAGAAATGGAAATAGGCACTATTACAGGGATCAAGGTAGCAAGGGGGGTGGACCCTATAAATCACACCCTCTTTGCGGTCGACTCTCTCCTTTTGGGAGGGGCCTCGATTAATATAGAAAATGCTCTCAAAGAAATTCTTCAACACTTCTATCCAATCACAAGAGCCTTGATCAACAAAAGAAAAGGTGTGGTTTATGGCTGGAATATAGAACACCCAACTATCCTTCGACTTTCCTATATATTGGGATTCCTTGGGTAGGACAAGTGGGAAAATATCAAATATCTAGGCCTTCCCTTAACCCAGTTTCAGCTGGGGCCTTAGCATAAGCTCGAACAAACAAGCAGAGGGTTACAACTTCCTAAAATCTTGCCAGATGGCAAAGGAGATAGATTACAAAAAAATCCAAATTTTCAGAGACTCGAAACTCCTGATAAAGCTCTTAAACTTCGGAGATGATTTTAGCAACCCAACTTTAAACAAAACCTTGCAGAGAATTTGAAACACTTTGAAAGACTTCAACACTGTTGACTCATACCATATTCTACGGGATTTAAACAAATAGGCAAACTCATTGGCAAATAAAGGCTGCTTGCTATCACAAGGTAATCTTAGCCTTAATGGAGGACCCTACTCGATTCACCCTTTGCCTTAGACAATATTCAGAAGGTAGAACTACTACTCAGAGGGAGAGTGGTATGTGACACCTTCAAAGTGACATTCAGGATTGCCTTGTGGTAAGAAGATGGAACATCAAGCACAAGGAATATCAAGCAGAAGAAACAACACCAGAATGTATAGTATAAAACAGTAGAAGGAATAGTTGCAGAAGGAAAAACAGCCAAAGGAATAGAAAAATCACAAGGAAAATCAAATAGATCAAGGCACGACAACAAAATCAACAGTAAACATAAGGAATTATAGTAGAAGAAACATCATCAGAAGGAACAACGACCAGAAGGAATAGTAGCAGAATGAACAACACCTGAAGAAACAGCAGGCCTAACAACAATAGAAGGAACATCAGTCGAAGGAACAAGAGCCTGAAGAAATAATAGGCCAAAGGAACAGCAGACAGAAGGAACAACACCCGAAGGAATAGCAGGTTGAAGGAACAACACCCAAAGGAACAACAGACCGAAGGCACAGCAAAAGAAGGAACAACACCCTAAGGAATAGTAGGCCAAAGTAACAACATCTGAAGGAACAATAGGCCAAAGGAACAACAGCCCGAAGGAGTAGTAGGTCGAGGGAGCAATAGACTGAAGGAACAACAATCGAAGGAATAGTAGGCCGAAGGAACAACACCCGAAGGAATAGCAGGCCGGAGGCATAGCAACAGAAGGAACAACACCCTAATGAAGAGCAGGTTGAAGGAACAACAGGTTGAAGGAACAGTAGTTCGAAGGAACAACATCCGAAGGAACAGTAGGCCGAAGGAATAGCAGTTAGAAGGAACATCATCTGATGGAACTGCGGGTCAAAGGAATAGAAACCGAAGGAACAACATGCAAAAGTAACAACAAGTAGAATGAACAATAGCAGAAGGAATGACAAACTAAAGGAACATCAAAAAGAAAAACACAAGGAAAAAGCCAAAGAACTTGCTCTCAGAGAGATAAAATGTAAGGAAAAAAGCAAGAATAGCCAAATAACTTGCAGAACTTTTGAATTAAAGCTTAGGGGAAGGGACTACCATCAACTCATTCTCTTCACTCAGTGTTTAAAAGCTATTGTTGATTTTAATAGGAGCTTGCTCCACTTTTATCAATAAATACATTAACTGTTCTTGTTAAAAAAATAAATAAATGATAATAATAATTAACTACTACTCATTATTATTTATTGATATTGTTATTAATATAATTTTTTGTTTCAAAAATATTTTAATATAAATATAAATATTAAAATATAAATGATTAAAAAAAACCATATTTGTATTAATAATGATACTTTTTTTAAATAATTTTATATTAGAAATACAAGGACTAATATTAAAAAACCTATGTATAGCATTATACCCTATGAATATGAACTTTTAGATTAATAAATTCAAGGGATTGATATTATAAACCCAACAAAATAATAAACCCAAGGGACTTATGCTAAAAACTGAAGGTATTATAAACCCAAGGGATTATAAAACCAAGTGATTTATATTAAAACCTAGGATTATATTTATAAACCTTATGAATAATATTATACCCTAGGGATATGAACCCTTTTATTGATAAACCCGAAAGATTGGTATTATAAACCCAATGGATTAATTCTAAAACCACAACATATTATAAAGCTAGGGAATAATATTAAACCCAGGGGATTAATATACCCAAGGGAATAATAAACCCAAAGGATTAATACTAAAAATCTAAGGGATTATAAGTCAAAGGGAATAATACTAAACCCAAGGGATAGATATTATAAACCCAAGGTATATAAATTGTATGATAAATATTTTAAAATGTTCAATAAACATGGTTGACCATAGATGATTTTCATATTGGCACAATCTTTGTCACAATGCAGCATTGGACTATGGTTGACCATGATTGATTTTCATATTGAGACAACCTTTGGCACAATGCGATGTTGGACAATGATTGGACATGGTTGATTTTCATATTGAGACAATATTTGTGACAATGTGATGTTGGACCATGGTTGAACATGGAAAATCATGGTTGTCACACTGTGACGTTGGATGAAGAGAAAATCTTTGTCACAACGTGACAATGGTTATTGACCATGGTTGATTTACATATTGAGACTATCTTTCAAATAATACATTGTTGAAACATGGTTGACCATGGTTGATTTGCGTATTGAGACAACCCTTGTCACAATGTGACGTTGGACCATGGTTGAACATTATTGTAAACAAAATGGATTTATATTAAAACCAAATATTAATATTATAAACCGTATGAATAATATTATACCCTAGGAATATGAACCCTTAGATTAATAAACCCAAGAGATTAATAATAAAAACCTAAGGGATTATAAACCGAAGGGAATAATATTAAAGCCAAAGGATAAATATTATAAACCCAAGGTATATAAAACTAAGATAAATATTATAAACCCTAAAATAAAAATAGTTGGCCATGGTTGACCATGAATGATTTTCATATTGACACAATATCTCTCACAATCTGACGTTGGAATACGATTGACCATGATCGATTTCCATATTGAGACAACCTTTGGCACAATGTGACATTGGACAATGGTTGGCCATGTTTGACCATGCCTATTTTCATATTGAGACAATCTTTGTCGCAATGCGATGTCGGACCACGGTTGACCATGGATGACCATACTTGTCACAATGTGATGTTGGACTAAGAGATGATCTTTGTTACAATGTGACCATGGTTAACCATGGTTGATTTACATATTGAGACAAGATTTGACATAATGTGACATTGCAACATGTTCGACCATGGTTGAATTTAATATTTAGACAATCCTTGTCATAATGCAACAGTGATTGATTTTCATATTGAGAAAATATTTGTCACATTGTAACATTGTACCATGGTTGACCATTATTATAAACTAAATGGATTTATATTAAACCCAAATATTATTATTATAAATCTTATGAATAATATTATACCCTAGGAATATGAACCCTTAGATTAATAAACCTAAGGGATTAAGACTAAAAATCCAAGGGAATAATATTAAACCCAAGAGATCAATTTTATAAACCCAAGGTATATAAACCCTAAGATAAATATTATAAACCGTAAAGTAAACATGGTTGACCACAGTCGATTTCATATTGACACAATCTTTGTCACAATGCAACATTGGACTATGGTTGACCAAGATTGGTTTTCATATTGACACAACCTTTGGCATAATGCAACGTTGGATAATGGTTGGCCATGGTTGACCATGCCTATTTTCATATTGAGACAATCTTTGTCACAATGTGACGTTTGACAATGGTCGACCATGGATGACCATGCTTGTCACAATGTGACATTGGACCAAGAGACAATATGTGTCACAATGTGACCATGGTTATTGACCATGGTTGATTTATATATTGAGACAATATTTGATACAATGTGACGTTGGAACATGGTTGACCATGGTTGATTTTCATATTGAGACAATCATTTTCACAATATGACACTAATTGATTTTCATATTAAGAAAAGCTTTGTCATGATGTGACATTGGACCATGGTTGGATATGATTATAAACCTAAGAGATTTATATTAAATCCTAGGATTAATATTATAAACCATATAAACAATATTATACCCTACAAACATGAAACCTTAGATTAATAAACCTAAGGGATTGATATTATAAATCCAAGGGGATAATATACCCAAGGGATTAGTACTAAGATAAACTCAAGGTATATAAACCCTAAAACAATCAGGGTATACCATGCTTGATTTTTATATTGAGACAATCTTTGTAACAATGCGACATTGGACCATGGTTGACCATGATTGGTTTCCATATGGAGACAATCTTTGTAACAAAGCGATGTTGGACCAAGGTTGATTTTCATATTGTGAAAATATTTGTCACAATGTGATGTTGGAATATGGTTGACCATGATTATAAATGCAATGGATTTATATCAAGCCCGAAGATTAATATTATAAACCCTATGAATAATATTATACCTTAGGAATATGAAAAAACAAATATTAACATTAAATGAGAGTACGTATATAGCAACAACAAAAAAATCATAAATAGAAATGTCAAACCTAAAAAACAAAATAGTGTGCGAACAGAAATAAACTAGGAGGACATGAGAGGGACCCAAATTTTGCTATTATTCCAACCATCATATCTATTTAAATTATTGCGCCTTTTTTTATTTTCAATGCCTCCCTCAATTTACAATGATGGAAGTGACTAACCTTGGCAATGACATGGGCTTCCTCAATGTAGATGTGATTCTTAGATTTTTCTGCATATTATGCCAAAGCAGAGGAGCAGGTCCTCCCATGCTTGATTCTCATGGTTGATTTTCATATTGACACAATCCTTGTCACAATGCCACATTGGACCATGGTTGACCATCATTAACCATGATTGGTTTTAATGTCAAGGAAATTTTTGTGACAATGCGACATTGGACCATGGTTGACCATGGTTGATTTTCATATTGAAACAATCTTTGTCACAACACAACATTGGACCATGGTTGACCATGATTGTTCTTCATATTGAGAAAAGCCTATGATAAAACCTAAGATAAATATTATAAATCAAGGTATATAAACACTATGATAAATATTATAAATGCTAAAATAAATATGGTCGGTCATGGTTGATTTACATATTGAGACAAACTTTGTCACGATACGATGTTGAACCATGGTTCACCATGGTTGATCATGTTTGATTTTTGTATTGAGACAATGTTTGTGAGAAGGCGACATTGGACCATGGTAAACTACGGTTGACCATGGTTCACAATGATTGAAAATGACTAACCATGGTTGACCATGGTTATCTAAGTCACAATGTGGCGTTGGACCATGATTGACACAGGTCCAATATTTCATTTCTAGACAATCTTTAAAAAAAATTAACACAAAAAATAAATAAATATATTTCAATATTGGTTACCTTCTTAAAATATAATCAATCAATATTAATCTCATTATAACTATTA